>BDDC01000398.1:32504-48512 GCA_001662425.1 Chlamydomonas sphaeroides
AGGGGATAGGGCGAATGCTGTATTGTGTGCGGCGGGCGGCGGAAGGGAGGAGGGCGGTGGGCAGAAGCGTGCTGTTACGCTGCCGGTGTTATTACCGCGCTGTGCCATAACCCTGCTGACCCACCCATGACCCCACGACACTCACTCCATGTCGTGCCGCAGCCTTGGCAGACTTGCACGCCAGGCGCACGCGATGTCACCCACATTCCGGGGGCGCGAGCACTCGCCTGTAGCCGGGATCCCCCTTGTCAACTCCTCCTCAATCTTCCGAGGCCCTCGCGGCCGGCGGCGCAGACCCTCCGCCGGCCGCGAGAGCTGCACCTGTGTTGCGGCGGTGCACCGCGCACGGTGACAAGACACCTCTGCGCAAACAGGTTGGGGTAACTTCAGGTAACAAACTGGGAGCGAGGTCATGGTGCGAGCACTGGACACATGGCCGTACCACACGCTGAAGTGTTCAGGGGGGGGATGTCTGTGCTCGTGGCTGTCATGGGCTTGAGCCGCACTCCCACCAACTGTTATTGCGAAGTGGTTATTTCGTACTTGTGCTGCCTTGACGGCGCGTGCCACGGAGTGCTTACATACATGTCGCTGCTTACGCACGCACGCCGGTACGCCACCCCACGCTCCGAGGGGCAGGGCCACAAGCAAAGGGCGGCGACCCAGATGACGAACCCGGTCCCCTACGACGCCGTCACAGGCGGCAATAGGCACATGCAACGCATGTCGCCGCACACGCCACCGCCGGCGCATGGGAAGGATGGACCCTGCGCTCCGCAGCGTATGACGTGCCCGGGTCCATACGGCCCCCGCCACCAACCGCACGCCAGACAGAGCGATCACGCTTGCTGCAAACACATCACCGCAAGCAGCTGCCGCTGCGGCTCATAATTCATCATCTCGCCGCACGCAATGACGCGACGCAGGCAAGGCAAGGCACATGACCCACCGATAATAAAAGACAGGCACAGTAACGAAGCGCAGTGCAGTTCACATACCCAGCTGCCAGCTCCCCGCGCGACTTCACCCTACCCGCGCCATGGATCGGCAGGCAAGGCAAACCAAGAGCCACATACTCACAAACACAAGTACCGAGGACAGAAACTAGTTGATCAGCACTCGGCAGCTCGTGTGCGCACGCGCTGGCGGCGTGCCGAACAAACCTAGCTAGGAGATAGCTGCGCACGCCGCAGCGGTGTGGCCGAGCCGCACACCGACGCACGTCCCCCTGCCCTAAAACAAATGAACCCGCGGCAGTACCCAGGTCGACGAGCCGCGCCGCTCGAGCCGCTCACAGCAGCGACGCAGCGCCGATTACAAATAATACATCGCCACGCATGCACGGTCGCTGCCAAATGGAGCAAGCGACCCTCCGCTATAGGCTGCGCCATGCAGCTGCGGCAGCTGCGGCGTCCCAACTGGCCCAGCAGCTCGATCGGTGCCAAGAGCTAGTGCGTCCGGTGCTTCTGATCTAGGTCACCCACGCATCTGGTACCTACTGGACCTCGCCCCCAGGCTGGCCTCCTGCAATCACTGCTGCTGCTGCTGCTGCTCCGCCACCGGCGCTCCGGGCCCAGTGGCGCAGGCTGCCAGGGACGCCGATGACCCCGACAGCGACGAGCCCGACGACCGGTGTGTGCGGGCGTCGAAGTAGTCGGTGTCGCCGTCGCTGTCGGTGGCGCCGTCGCCCACGGCAGCCGGCAAAGCGGGTGCCACCGGCTGCGCCGCTACCGGCACCGGCGCCGGAACCGCCGTCGGCGCCGCGCCTAGCAGGACCGCTCTGATCATGGAGCCAATGCCGCCGCCCCCCGATCGCGGCAGCGGCGGCGGTGACAGACCGCCGTGCGATGCGGCCGGCGAGGCCGTCTTGGAGGCTTTGGCGGCGGCGTTGAGCCAGCCCGCGTTGTCGAGCGCACAGATGTCCGCGGACGCGCTGCTGGCTGAGAAGGCATAGACGTCTGCCGAGCCAGGCACGGCCGCCTCCAGCGACTCACACGAGCGGAACACCTCGCCACCCGGCCGCAGGCGACCGCCGCCTCCGCCGCCGGCGGCGCCGCTGCACAGAGCCGCCAGGAAGCCACCGCCAGGGGTGCCGCCGCTGCTGCCGCCGCCGCTGCCGGCACCGTCACCGTCGTTGCCGCCGCAGATCAGCCCGTCAGCGTCGTCGCCGGTGCTGTCGCGGCCTTCGAGCCGCCGGTCGAAGTGGCAGGCGGCGGCGGCAGCAGGCGGCACTGGGCTGGCCAGGGACGCGGCGGCGCAGGCGCCGTGGGACGGCAGCGGCGCCGTGGGTGAACCCCCGGCTGCAGCCGCGATGACGCCAGGCAGCTGCAGGGGCCCGCTGCTGCCGCCAGGCGAAATCGGATTTGAGCCGTCGCCGCTGACTGCGGCGCCGCTGCCGTCCTTAACGCCGACCGCTGCTCCCGTTGGGCCGCGACCCCAACCGAATAGAAACCACCGCGAACCCCCGGCGGCGCCCTCGGCGGCGCTACCGCGTGGCACCGGCAACGGGAGCGACGCGGGCGCCCCCGCTGGCGTCGTCCCAGCGCCAGCATCGCCGCCGCCAGCCCCGGACCTGCCGCCGGCAGACGAGCCGCCGAACCAGGCCAGGTAGCCCCGCGGCGACGCTGCCGGCGCCGCCGCCAGCGGCCTGGCGTCAACGGCCACCAGGACCGTGCCGCTGGCCACGGCGCCGCCGCTTGCTGGCTCCAGCGTCGCCGCCAGCGGGCAGTGGCCTGGCGGCGCCGCCGGCGGCGAGCCAAGACCCAGGATCAGAGCCTCGGACTGTGCTGCTGCCGCCGGCGACACCTCGACGGCAGCGGGCTGGACCGGCGGTGGCGGCGGCGGCAGTGGCGGCGGCAGCGACAGCTGCCGGCGCGTGCCGGCCGGCGACGGGAGCTGCGGCGACGCGACCAGACCCGCGCCGTCTCCGACCGGGCTCCCCCCAGCCGGCGTACGCAGCGATGACACGGCTCCGCCGAGGCCGACAAAGACCCCGTTGTGGAGCCACGGGCTGCCGTACCTCGGTGGCGATGAGCCGGGCAGCACCGGCAGCGCCAGCGCCAGCGCCCACAGGCTGTCGTTGCTGCTGCTGTCGCCACCCTCGCCCGAGCGCTCCTCGATCATGGGCAGCAGCCAGGGGGCGGGGGACATGCCGGTGGCGCTGCCGCCAGAGGTTGCGCGGCCCAGGGAGGCGCCCGCCAGCGCGCCTGGAGGGTGGCGGGCCGGTCGGAGGAGGCGGCCGGGAAGGGGGTTGAGGCTGGTGCCGGTAGAGCAGGGGGGCAGCGGTTGGTTGAGAGGCGCGGATACAGGGCAAGCAAGAGGTGATGAAGGGTTGTTTGGGTAGCTACTAGTAGCGCGGGGCGCGGCAGTCTTGAGTCCAGGAGTTGACGCCCAGGCGTAGGAGCCCCCATGCGACAGGCACTGGGGCCCAGCGCGATCGTGCGTGCGACGTACCCTGGTCGAATCTCCGCATGAGTCCGGATATGGAGCCCGTGCTGGCCATGGCCGCGCAGCTGACGGCGGCGTCCGAGGCGCGGCGCCAGTTGGTGCGGAGCAGGATCCAGGCGTAGCAGGCCTGATGGGCGGGAGGTTGAGAGCGGCCGGCGAGGGGGTGAGGCAGGGCCGGCAAGAGGTGGCGTGGGGCGCGCGGCCACAGGAATGGCGTTGGCATGATGGCTCTGCTCGGACTTATACCTGCTCGCACGTAACATTCCAGAACCTCCCCACCTCCCCTGCCCATGCTCCTGCGCCCTCACCGTCTGGATGGCCGGCCCCACAGCCATGCCCAGGTACAGCCCCTGCGGCCCCAGACCCAGGCCCAGCTGCCGCCCCGCCAGCGGAGGCGGCAGCCAGGCGGGCGCCGGCCCCTGGAAGCCCAGCACCAGCGCCAGCGGCACCGCGCAGCCGTAGAAGGCCACGCCGTTGACCAGCGCGCCGGCAGCCTGGCGGCCGCAGCCCTACAAGGGGCGGGGCAAAGGACGGCAGGGGAGGACCCAGTCATGATGCCAGCACGCCTGAGGTCACCAGCAGACGGGACCTGGCGACCGCAGCCTTCCGAGAGTTCCGACAGCGCCGGGCGGGCGTGGAGGGCAACGGGGCGGGCTATGTACCCGGGGCTCGGCCGGCGTGTGTGGCGACGTCAAGCTGGACAGGCCGCCGCCGCACCTGGATGACCCCCGACAGCACCGTCTGCGTGCCGTCCAGCGCCACCAGGCCCGCCACGATGGCCAGCATCTGCCGCAGCACGGCCCGCAGCGTGGCGTCCTCCGAGGGCGAGGAGCCGGGGCAACCCACGAAGAGCGAGATGATGGCGTCCTGGGGTGGCAAGGGCGGAGCACCGGGGAGGGTGGAAGGTGAGGAGGTGGGCGGGTGTCGATGCCTAGGTCAGGCTGGTACCGGTAGGTGGAGGCACGCTGTGACGCGGCAGAAGCCAGTGAGACAGTTAACGCCCGGGCCAGGCCGCAATGGCGACGGCCAGGAAGGAGGCCATGGGGCCGAGGGTGTTGGACGGCCACGCCGTTGCGAACTCCAATGCAGCCCCCCGGCAACGGAGCCGCCGTCCCAACCGCACCTGCGACGCCCGGGGGAGCAGCACCGCGGCCGCAGCGCACCAGGCCAGCGGCACCACCAGCAGGGAGGCGACGGCGGCGGTGCGTGCGCCGGGGGCGTCGCCTGCAAGGCAAGGGAAGCGCTCAAGGGAGGCGCCGGCAAGGGGTGCTGAGGGTGAAGAGGAGGCTCTGCCCCCTCCCACGCTCCACCTGCACCCGTCTCGCCCTGGCCCCTCCCCTTCACATCATAACCTTCCCCTTCCAGGCTCTGGTCACTCACCCGCACCCAGCCTGTTGCCCACAGTGACGCACGCCGCGGTGCTGGCCGCGACAAAGGCGATGAACAGCACGCCGTACACATTGTACGACACGCCCACGGCGGCGGTGGCGGTGGCTGCGTCCGGCAGCAGGGTGGCTGCCAGCGTCATGAGCGTAAACGCCCAGCTCTCGGCGCACTTCATGGAGGCCGCCGGGTAGGCCAGTCTGACCAGGGGGCGCCAGCCCTGGGGCAGGGAGAGATGCCGAGGAAAGGCGGTGTGCAGTTTGGTGGCAGCCAGCGGAGAGCCCCCAAGGGAGCTGCAGCGGCCCCGTAGCCCGGCCGCCCGCGCCGCGGGCCGGCGTTGCGCTGCCCATATCCGACCCTGCCGGGCCCCTGCCCCGCTGCCGCCCCCCCCTGCTACGCTGCCCCACCTTGAGCGCCCTGCGGCAGGGCGTCCCCACCACTCCAGACCACTGCCCGCTGGCAGCGACGTAGCCCAGCAGCAGGATCACGTCGTAGCTGGGCGGCAGGTGGGTGGGGGCGGGGGGAGGCAAGTACTTGGGGCAACGCGGACCATCATACGCGCGAGCGCTCAAGGCGTGGCGGCAGCTGCGGCAGCGGCAGCCAGGCTGCCCCGAGCTCATGCAGGCCCCGCCCGTACAGTCCGCCCTCGGCCTCACCACGCCGCCGCCGAGGTGGCTGCCGCCGCTCCGATGTACTCCCAGCCCGCCACCACCACCAGCGCGTAGTTGGTCGCCACGTTGAGGGGCAGGCCCACTAGCGCAATCACCATCTGGGGGTGGGTGGTTGGGATAGAATGCGAGCGAGGAGGAGGGTGAGTGGGCGAGGTGTATGGTGGGAGCGTGCGGCGAGGGTCGTGCCGAGAGCCGCAGCGTGCTGCAGCGGGGCCCTCCGCCTGCCGCAGGGGCCCACATCAACGCCCCTCCTCGCCCCTGCCCTGTGCCTTGCCTGGGGTGTCGCGACGCCCCGCGCGACCAGCACTCGCGTAATGGGGCTGCGGGCGGCCAGGCGGGTGTGGAGGCAACGAGCATAAGCGTCCGGAGGGTCACGGCGCAGGCCACACGCAGCCACCAGCGCCGCGTACCGCGCCTCTCACAGCACGCACCCCACCGCCCAGCTCCTGGCGTACCGTGAAACCGCCTCCAGCCACACCGACGGCAGCAGCGCCAGCAGGTACCGCCGTACCATGAACGACAGCTGGGGGTCCTGGCCCATGCCCGCCAGGGCGTACGGCAGGGCCATCATCGCAGCGCTGCGGTGGGGGCGGGAACGGCGGGTGGCGAGGAAGGAGGTCGAGGTCGAAGGCACTCAAGGTGGAGCAGGCGGCGCCAAGTGGGTCAGGGGCAGCGTATGTGGGTCAGGCGCAAGGGGCCAAGGCGCGCAAGCCAGGGCCCCGCGCCAGGTAGGGGTCGCCGCGCTGACCCAGGCAACACTCCGCTCGGGCAGCACACGTGTTTGACGCTCGGGGCAGGCGTGCTGCTCATGAGCCCCCCGGCAGCCGTTCAGGGAGACCCAGCGCAGACTGTGCCTCCGCCCCCGCCTCGGGCCCAGCCCTGCCTCCCGCCTCACCTGATGACGACGCAGTGCGCCCACAGGAACAGCACCATGCGCTGCAGCAGCAGGGGCAGCCGCGACTCCTTGCCCGCGCCCCAGGCCTGGAATGGGTGGAGATGGCGCGGAGGAACGATGCGGTGGGGACGGGCAGAGGCGCAGCGCGGTCGCGGAGCGGGTTGATGAGAAGCAGCTATCGGCGCTGCGCCGCGGCGAGGCGTGTGTCGGCCCTCGACCGGCCCGGCCCCCTGCTGCTTCGCACTCTCCCAGCCGGTCCCCGACCGGTGCCTTTGCGCCCCACCTGTGCTGCTAACGTGTCCAGCGCACCGCACAGCCCCAGGAGCACCTGGGGTTGCGGGCGGAGGGGACACGAGGACGGCGGGGCCAAGGCGCGGTTGCGAGCTGGACGCTCGCATGCACGACTGACTTGATGAGCACCTGCAACCTACCGCTAGGATGCCCCTGCTGCCCGGCTGAGCTGTTGATTGCGGCCGACGGCCGCTCCAGCGCATGAGTACAGCAGCTCCGCAGCAGGCATCAGGCAGCCGCACCATCGGCCGCGCCGCACCACGCCACCAGTGCTCCTCAGCCCCCTAGGCTCGCTGCCTCCCAACCGCTGCCTACCGTCTTTCAGTCAACCCATCACCCCAGAGTTCTCACCAGGCGCCCCAGCATGACTGCCACGTTGTTGCCGGCGGCCGCCGCCGCGAGCTGCAGCGTGCCGCCTCGCGCCACGAAGATAAGGTTGATGATGCAGCCGGCATTGGCGGCCACCAGATTCACCGCAAGAGGGGCGGCAAGAGACAGCTGCTCCGCAAACTCCTGTGGGGAGGGAGGTCCGCGGGGGTTTACGGCTGCGGAAGGCGCCGCGAGCCCGGTTGGGCGGGATGCGAAGGGAGCGCCTGCCTTCCCCCCCCCGGGGAGCCCTCGCTGCAGTGGGTCGACACCAGCCCGTCGACAGGTATCATAAAACTCCATCCCCTGGAAAACATGCGCTGACTCCCTTGTTTGGGTGGGGGTTGAAGGCTGAGCGGGCGGCACGCTCTGGCAGCGTGTCTGACTCCTCTGGTGATGGCATCAAATGACCGGACGCTTCCGAGACCGCACCTTCAGAAGCCGTCTCGGGCTACACGCATCCCGTGCGGTTGGCGCGCAAGCTGTGGACGAGGCGGGGAAAGGCTGCGCCGACGCCGTGCAGAACGGGTCGGCGAGGAGCGGCTGTCGAAGCTCAGGCGACCTGCTCCCTGGCGCTGCCCAGCCAGCCATTGCGCAGCTGGCCTCTTCTTCTTCGGTGTCAGGCGGCCATCTGGAATAAGCTTTCGAACTCCCTCTCGCTCTCGGAACAGAGTCGCTGTTCGGAACGACAACCCGTTCGCTAAGACTTATGCGCGTACGTATATTCGTGTTGATTATACGTATGTCTGCAGTGAGCGGTGTTGCAGCAGAGCAGCACGGGTGTTCTCTCGCCGATCGCACCCGGCGTCAAGGTGCCGAGATTACACAGTGTTACATCACAACTGGTCAATAGCTATGCTGCCTGCATAGAAGAACTTGACCCGTGAGAGGAGTCGCAGCGCGCGCGGTTTGGCGCGCGGTGGAGGCCGTGACTGCCAGCCGGCCGCTGGTGTGGCTAGAGCATGTCTGTAATCGAACAGGTGCGCGTGCAAACGGGCGGCGCCTTTAACATCAATGCGAGTCGCGAGCCCCGCGCCACCGCGATGCCGGCGGTCGTGCTACTCGATGGCATACCAACCCGTAAAGGAGTGTGATCTAGCTGAGGCACGGTGTTGTGGCCCGTCCGCGCCATCTTGCCTTCGTCCCGCTTGCAGACGCCGCAGTACACGCTCTCCTACCTCGACGATGGCCGCGAGGAGAAAGTGCAGCTCACGGTGCAGCTGCCGGGTGAGGCCCTGCGCCTAGGACCAGCCCCGCAACGGTTGCCTCGCGTGCGCCTGACAGCGCAGCTCGGCCACGCCTCTGCACCCTGCGCATACACACACCCTGCACGCGCTCCCCTCCCGCAACCCCTTTCTTAGGCGTTGACAGCGCCGCGGAGCTGGATGTCGTGGTCCGCTCCACGCAAGTGTCCGTGCACGTGCCCGGCCGGTACAAGCTGGTAAGGGGCCGACAGCACAGCAGCCGCCTGCCCTCACGCGAGCACGGCCCCACCCCGTACCGGGCCCCGCGGCTCCGCGCAACCCGTACCTTGTACCAACCCCGCCTTGGCCCCGGGCCCGTGGGTCCATCCAAACTACGGAGAACCCCCATCGCTCCTGAGTCAGGGCGTCGGGCCCGGGCCAGGACGGACCCGCCGGCCGCCCCCCTGCTGCAGGGCGCCAGCGCCGGCCAGCCTATCTTGGGGCCCCCGCGTCGTCGCGCCATTCTTAGTGACAGGGCGAAAAGCGGTGGCCGGAGCGGCCGCTAACCGTTTGGCTGCAGCTGCGCCCACCCCACGCGCTGCCTTGCTTTCTCTCCTTCCCCCCCTTTCTTCTCCCCCAGGAACTGCGCATGGACCCCCCCGTGGAGGAGAAGCCCGAGCTGCTGCGGTTCGTTAAGAAAAAGGCGCAGCTGAAGGTGGGGGCAGGGTAGGGGGGCAGGTGGGAGACAGGTGGAAGGGCGCGAGGGGCGGCGCGGGGTCTAGGGCGGGGGCCGCTGACGAGGGTGCACACCGGGCGTGGGGAGCAGCGCGGCGGCGTGGGGGGGGGGTAGGCGTTCGTGGGCGGCGGAAGGAGATGATGTGGCGGGGCTGTTGGGGTGTCAGGAGAGCAGCTGCAGGTGTCGTGGATCGTACACTGCTACGTCGCACTGTGGAGCGTGGGGTGGTCTGGTTCGGGGGCTGCCACGGCCGCCGCCGCCCTCACGCCGTTGATGCCGCCCCACCCCGCCCCGCGGTGTGCTGCTGTCGGCCCTCAGGCTGTGTTCACAGCCGCCGGGCCGCACTCGGGCGGCGCCAAGCCGGCCGCGGAGGCCGACAAGCGGGCCGGCGCCGCCGCCGCTTTGGCGGCGGCGCCAGCACCTGCGCCGGATGCCGCCCGCCGCGGCGCCGCCAGCTCGGGACCCACTGGCTCGGGTGCCGCCACCGCCGCAGCAGCTCCCGCCACCGCAAGCCGCCAGGTCCATGAGTCGTTCTATGAGGATGTCATGCTGCCCAGCGCCGGCAAGGCTCGGGGCAGCGGCGGCGCCGCCGCCAAGCGCGGGCCGGCGCCGCCGGCGGCCGGAGCCACTGCCAACGGCTCCGGCCCGGCCGCCGCCGCCGCACCTGCCGGCCAGCGGCACGACCGCGCCGCCGTCGCCACAGAAGCCGCCCTGGCAGCCCTAGCGGACGCGCACGGCCCTGGGTACCAGGCGCTCCAAGCGGACATGGCGGCCTTCGAGACCCACTACGCTGCCGCCGTCGCCAGGCGCGCCGCCAGCGGCGCCGGCCCGTCGCCGCCATCCGCCGCTGACGTGCTGTCTGACCCCGCCTTCATCGCGGCGCTGGCGGCGGCCAAGACGAGCCCCAACGGCGACAGCGGTCGTGGCGGCGGCGCCGCCGCCGCTGCTGGCGGGAGGCCCGGCGGTGCCGCCGCCGCCGGCCGTCAGGTCCACGAGTCGTTCTATGAGGATGTTGTGCTGCCCGGCAGCGGCAAGGCCCGGGGCAGCGGCGCCGCCGCCGCCGCCAAGCCCGCGGCTGCCTCTGGCAGCGGCGGCGGAGCAGGCGTCTCTGGCGGGACGCCGCGGCCGCTGAGTGAGGTGCTGGACGATATCGTGGCGGCCAAGCAGAGGGAGGCGGCGGCGAGAGCCGCCTCCACCGCAGGGAGGCCTGGCGCCGCCGCGACCGCCAAGCCCGCCGCCGCGGCCGCCTCAGCCAAGCCCGGCTCCTCAGTCCCCTCCTCCGCGGCACCGGCTCCCGCCCCTGCCGCGCCTCCTCCGCCCGCCGCCTCCGGCCCTGCTCCCGGCGCCTCGGCCGCCGCCGCCAAGCCCGCCGCCGCCGCCAAGCCCGCCGCCGCGGCCGCCGCAGCCAGCTCCGACGAGCTGTACGAATCCGCCAAGCGGCAGGCCAACCGGGAGGCGGCTGAGCAGTGGCTGGAGCGGGCGCTGGCGGCTGAGCGGGGCGGCGACATCAGCCGGGCGGCGGCGCTGCTGAAGCGCGCCACTGGCCTGTGCCCCGAGGCAGAGGCGCAGCTGCAGGTGGGCTGGGGCGGACCCGGGCGGGGCGATGGCGGTGCGGCCGAGTCCGAGGCCAGGGACGCGCTGTGTAGGCCTGAGGAGGGCAAGAGGCGCAGCTGAAGGTGGGGGCAGGGTAGGGGGGCAGGTGGGAGACAGGTAGGCCTTAGGGACGGTGCGGGCACGCGCGGAAAGGCCGAGCCGGTGCTGCCGCATCCCTCCGACTGGGCTAGTTGGGGGTTGCACGCTTCCGTCGGCGCGGACCAATACCCGCCTGCCGCCTGCTGCTGACCTCCCATCCCCGCGCCGCACCCAGGCCGAGTTCAACGCCCGCTGCAGCCCCGCAGCCCGCGGCCCAGCGCCCGGTGGCGGCGGTGGTGCGGCGCCCGCGGCCGGGCCCGCTCCGCCACCGCACAACCACCAGCACCACCAGCACTCGGCCAAGCAGCAGCAGCAGCAGCCACACCAGGCCAACGGCGGGCCGCCGCCGGCGCAAGCCGGCTCAGGGGCTGGGGCTGCGCCAACCTCTGGCGAGGCCAACGGCGGCTCTCGGCCCAGCCAGCCATACTCGTATGCCAAGCCCGGGCCGGAGGCCTCACAGCCCAAGCCCGGGGCTGCGGCTGGCGGCGCCGGCGCCGCCGGTGGCAAGCCCGCCACCGCCGGCGCCCGAACGGCCGGCGGCAAGCCCGCCAGCGGCAAGGCCGGTGCCGGGAAGCCCTCGACGGGCGCTGGCACCGGCGCAGCCGCCGGCGGCGCTTCCCCTTCCGGCCCGCCGCCGCAGCCTCAGGCGCCGCCGCCGCAGCCACCCCCGCCGCGGCACGGGCCGCAGTCCAAGGCGGAGCCGCGGGCCCGGCCGCCGCCGCACGCGGCGGGCGGCCGTGGCCGCGGCGGTGGCTCGGAGGACGGCGAGGATGGCGGCGGCGGCTATGTGGACCGCAAGTGGGACTGGTGGTTCACGGGGACCATGGACGCCTTCAAGCGGGTGCTGGAGCCGCACGCGGGTGGGTGGGTGGGCTGGGCACGGGAAGGGGAGGGGAGGGGACGGGGGAGGAGGCGCTGGGATGGGGCAGGAGGATGCGTTTCGCATGGCGGCTTGAGGCCCTGCGCGCGTGAGGTGTGAGGTTGCGAGGAGGCTGGAAGGGAAGGCGGTGCGATGCAGGTGGCGTTGGGGCCATGCGCGGGTGTCGTATGGCGGCAGGCGCATGCGGGCAGGCCTCGCGACGGAGTGGGCCTGGGGCTTCCCGCTTGCCCCCGGACGCCGGCTAGCCCTCCCCTGCCGCTGCCCCTCGCCCACAGGTCCCGGCTGGCTGGGTGCGGCCGTGAACGGTCTGTTCCTGGCGCTGTACGGGGCCATGCTGGTGCCGCACATGGCCGTGTCGTTCCTGGCGGGTGAGCGGCGGGGAAGGGGGAAAAGGGCGAGGAAGACGGATGGGGATATGGGATTGGTAGGAGTTGCAGTAGCAGTGACTGAGGCAGAAGGGAAGGATGGGGAGCGCTGGAGAAGGGGGCTGCTACGGTACTTGCATGGAGCGCCCAAGGACCCGCCGCCCAACTTCACAACCCCTCCCAGCCCCTCCCACCCCTTCCCCTCCCATCTCCCATCTCCCACCTCCCATCCCACCGCCAGCGCTGTTCGTGTGGCTGTACGAGGCCACCGGCTGCGTGGAGGAGTCGGCGGCGCTGCAGCGCTACTGCTCCCGATACGCGCGGTGGGGCGGCGCGCGGCGTGGGAGGAGGCCCGCGGCACCCGGGGGGGCTACCCGCCACATCGGCCACGCAGCCGCGCGCTGCCGGTGCCGTCCACAATGCGACTGCTGACGCTGCGGCCCCCTCCCGCCCGCTATTCCAATGGCAACACATCCTCTTGCAAACATTTTCACCTCGCTCCCCTCCCCCTCCCGTGCCGGCCCCAGCTGGATGTTTGGCTGCGCGGCGCTACCCGGCTGCCTGCTGGGCTTCCTGGTGTGGGCGGCGGCGGCCACGGGGCTGGCGAGGCTGGTCGTCGGGGGAACGGCCTGGTGAGGGGGCAGGGGAGGTGGGGTAGGTCGGGGGAGGAGCGAGACGGCACGAGGCGCGGCCATGGCCACGGCCACTGCCGGCCCGAGCCACGGGCCCTCAGCTGCCCGGCACCTCCTCCCGTGCCGGTACCCCGCAGCTCGGCGCACCGTCCCGCGCCCCACGCCCGGCGCACCCTCTCCTCCTCCTGCCCGGCGGCCGACACGCGCTGCCCTCGGTGTGGCCCCTGCCTCCCCACCCCAGGTTCCTGCTGTGGCCCCCCATATGGCTGGCGGCGCTGCAGACCGGCGGCCTCTACTTCCTCATACCCTACGCCTCCGCGCCGCTGCTGGCCTCGGGCGCGCCCATGCCGCTGCTGTGGTCGCTGGGAGGTGCGCCGGTCGCTGGCAGCGGAGTGGCGGGCAGGGGCGGGAGATGGCGGTGGGATGGCGGGGGCAGGGCCTCGCAACTGAGCAACGTTACGTGTGGCAAGGGCCCGGGTAGCCCGGGTGGCAAGGGCCCGGGTAGCCCGGGTGGCAAGGGCCCGGGTAGCCCGGGTGGCAAGGGCCCGGGTAGCCCGGGTGGCAAGGGCCCGGGATGCGACCCTCCCCGGCCGCCCTGCGCTCGCCGCTCACCGCTGCAGCCCCGCCCCCGGCCCCCCCCCCACGCCCCGGCCGCAGGCACGCTGCCCTGGCGCGCCACCGCCGTGGCCGTGTACCTGGCGGCCCACGGCCTGGCTCCGGGCCGCAGCCGGGCCGCCATCTTCGCGGGCGCCGCGGTGCTGTCGTGCCGCAGCCTGCTGTGGTACCAGGTAGGGGCCGCGGCAGGGGGCGGAGGGGGTTTGCGGAGCGGGGTGTGCTGACACTGGGCCGGCACGCTGCCGGCAAACCCCTGCGCCAGCCCCCGCCGTCCGCATCCTCCTCGCCGGTGTGTTGTTCTCGGTAGTACCGTACGCTGATGTGTCTTTGGTGCACCCATCCGCACCCCCGCAGGCCCTCCCGGCGCTGCTGTTGGAGGCGCTGGTGTGGATGATGCTGTCGGCCTCGGCAGCCAACGTGGCGGGCGACGGCGGGCCGGCGGGGGCGGGCCGCGGCGGCGCAGGCGCCCGGCGGCGCGGGGCCGCCGACGGCAGCGACGGCGGCGCCGCGGCGCCGCCGCCGCGCTCGGGCTGGCTGGCGCCGGAGCACGTCAAGGGCGCCACGGGTGGGTGCCGCAGGGGGTGCTGGCTGCAGTACGATGCGGCCTTCGCCCGGGAGCCTGGCCGTGCCGTCAGCTGCTGCTCGCCCTGAGCGCGCCTCGCCCTGCCTCCCGCTCCCTCTCCCCCTTCAGGCGAGGTGGCTCGTGTGCTGGCGGCCACCGACCACTTTACGGTGCTGGGCCTGTCCCCGGCCGCGCCCGAGGCGGACGCGCTCACCGATGACGCGGTCAAGAGCGCGTACCGCAAGATACAGGTGGGGTGGGGTGGTGAGGGCCGGTGAGGGGAAGGGGGACGTGGGGCGGAATGTGGGATTGCGGCTGCCATCCGGCCCACGGCGGCCACCGTGCCATCCCCGTACACGAACCCTGGCACTAGCCCGACCCGCCACTATTTCGCCCCCTCACGCCCCCAGCTGCGGGTGCACCCGGACAAGGCGGGGCCCGACGCGGCGGGCGCGGAGCACGCCTCCAAGCGCGTCAACGAGGTGAGCGCGCACCGCGCAGGCGGCGGCACAGGGCAAGGGCGCGGAAGGGTGGGCCCGGCCCGGCCCGGGGACTGGGGACCGGGGGCGTGTGCCGGGGGCTCAAGGGTGGGGTAGAGCCCCCAAGCGCGGCAACCAAGTGAACCCAAACGCGCAATCCAACCTCCAACCCTAAACCCGTCCCCAAATCCTAATCCACCCGCTCCCCCCACCGCCAGGCCTACGCGCTGCTGCAGACGGCCGACGGCCGCCGCAAGCTGCTGATGGTGATGCGGGCCGAGGCCTCGGCCAGCAGCGGCGGCGGCGCGGGCGCGGGCGCCGCGGCCGCCGCCGCCGCCGCGGCCGCTGCCTTCGCGGACGGCCAGCCCATGGAGCTGCACTGCTTTGGCGGCTGCCACGACACGCACCCCGCCAAGCTGGTCAGCACCAACAGGTGCGGGCGGGCGGGCGTGTGTTGGGTGGGGGGAGGTGGCGGAGCTTGGAGCGTGCAGGCAGGCGGAGCCGGAGCCGGAGGCGAAAGCGGAGGCGGAGGCGGGGACGGGTGGGGCCTGCCAGAGAGGCGGCGGGTATGCGTGCGTGCGTGCCCCGGCAACCGTCTGGCGGTCCGGCGCTTTGTGCAGCGCCTGCCGGGCCTGGGCTGACACCGCGCTCCCGACTGTCCCTGCCGCCTCGTTAGCCTCTTACCGCCCCCTGATCCCCTTGTCGCCGTTTCGCCCTGCCGCCATCCCGCTCCTCGCAGCGCCGCCGCGCGCTACTGCTCCGAGTGCCGCACCCACCACCCCGCCTCGGACGGCGATGTGTGGATCTGGGAGGACCCGGGGGCGCTGCTGTTTGCGGAGCGCAAGATGCTCATGTGCCTGGGCGGCCTGGTGGGTGCTCACGGGGCGAGGGGCGGGGGGATGGGTGGGGCCAGGACGGACGGGAGACAAACCTGGCACTGGCGTGGTCACCTAACAAGACATGACAAGCACGCGCAGTTGCCTGCCGTATGGCGCATCATTTGTGACGGCCCCCCTGCCTGCCACTTCCTTCCTTCCCTCCCACCCCTCCCACCAGGTGCTGGACATCACCGAGATGGCGCACTGCTGCAGCATGTTCACCGACGCGTTCGGCCGCCGCCTGCCCGCCAACACGCACAGCGTGCAGTTCCGGTGAGCGGCGGTGGTGGGCTGGTCTGGGAAGGAAGTGCGGGGGCTGCGTGTCGTTTGTGCGCGGCGGAGGGGGGGGCCACAGGCTGGTGCCGGCAGATGCCTCCGGGCAACCGGGTCAGCGCAGGCATATAGAACCGGGGGACGAGCCCTCGGACGACCAGGCTGCACCGGGCTGACGCGCGGCCCAACCTCCCTCTGCCCGCTGCCGTCGCAGGCTGGGCAAGCAGGGCAGCGGCGGCGCCGGCGGCAAGGGCGGCGGCAGCGGCGGCGGCTCGGCGGGCCCGGGGTCGTTCAAGGGCCGCGGCGAGAAGGTGCCGCCGCGCGGGCGCAAGGGCCGCCGCAAGTAGCTGCCCGGCCCCCTCGCGGGCGCCCTGGCCCGCGGCAGAGGCCTTGGCCAGCATGGGCGGCTGTGGGGTAGCGTGCCGTGGGGCGACGTGCTGGCTCCTGGTGGACGCGGGCGTGAGGCAGGGCAGCGGTGCAGGCAGGTGGCAGCAGAGGGCGGGGGTGCAGCGGTGTGCGGCTGCAGGGGAGCAGGGCAGGTTGAGGGTGGGGGAGCGGAGGGGAGGGGGCTAGGGTGGCGGCCAGCAGGCGCCAGGGGCACGGGGTCATGCAAGTACGGCGGGGCTCCACTGTTGGGGCGGGGCGGGGCGGGGTCACGG
>BDDC01000399.1:0-20143 GCA_001662425.1 Chlamydomonas sphaeroides
CAGCGGGCGGGCGAGGCGCTGGCGGAGCTTGGGGACGTGGAGCTGATGGCGAGGCTGGACAGGGCGCAGGTGGCGCCGTCAGTGGCGGCTGGCGGCTCGGGCGGCGGATCGCCGGCGCTTTGGACGGCTGAGGCGGTTGCTGCCGCCGCCCGGTCAGGCTGCGAGGCGGCGCTGGAGTGGCTGGTGGCGACGCGCGGCGCGCCCTGGCCGGTGAGTGATGTCTTGGGTTCCACAGGGTTTCTCGAGGTAACGCACAGGCACACATCACTACTGCGCCAAGCCCTAACTCAATCCTCTCCTCCAACCATTCGTGAAGGCCCCTTGTCGCCCCTGCCTCCCCATCGCCGGCCGCAGTCCGACGGCGGCCCCTTCCGTGATGCGGAGGAGACGGGGGACACGGGCACACTCGGAGCCCTTGCGCGGCTGGGCTGCCCGCCCGTCCAGGGCTGTCCGGCCGAGTCAATGACTGCTGAGTAACCGAGGGCTCTGACGACAGTACATCCCACATGTAGCCTTGGGCGGCGGCAGCGAACGCCGTGGCAGCGAGGCGGCTTTGAAGTGGTTGGTGGCGAGGCGCGGTGCCGTCTGGCCGGTGAGCAGTGCTGTATTGCAATTAGAGGTACCTTGAGGGGCCTAGGGCAAGGGCGATCAGGGTCCGGTGCGCGGCTGCGGCACGCCGCCAGACGGCGCGTGGTACCTGCGTCCCGCCTGAGGGTGCAGTTTCAGGTAAGGATGCGGCTGTTGGCCCCCGGCCGTGTCGCGCCGCGAGGCGTGAGGCGGGGCCCACACTGCCTGTGGGACGGCTCGCCCTGGGCAATGAACGCGCGTCCGGTGTGCGGCGGAGCGCGGGCGCAGTTATGCGCAGCCCAGGGCGCGGCCCAGGGCGCGGCCCAGGGCGCGGCCCAGGGCGCGGCGAGGGGTGGGCGCGGTCCGAAGTTGGGACCCCGCCCTTGCAGTCGGCAGCGCTGACCCCTGCGCCCACCTCACCCCCGCCCATCAGCGCACTGGGTGGCGCTTTGCTAGCGCGGTCGACTGCTGCAGAGCCGAACTGACCGCCGGGCTGCGAGCCCTGCGACACGGCCGCGCAGCCGGCGGCCGGCGAGGGCCCGCGGGAGCGAGGGTAGGCGACGCGGGCGCGCGCGCGGAGGGCTCTGGCGCGGCTGGGCCAGCCCGCGGGCCCGTCCGGAGAAGTGAGCCCTCGCACTCCCGCTTGCGCCAGGGGCTGCTTGACCTGGCCCGGTCTGCCTCGGAGACTCGTGGGCGGTGGCGAAAGCGATCTCAAAACGCAGGGGTTACTCATGCTGGGAACGTGCACGGCTCGGTGCCCTCCACCGCGATAAAGTTGCTGCAGCGGAGGGCTGAGCAAAATGGTAAGACTCGCATCGTAAACTTCATTTATATTCATCACATTTTAACGTTTAGGCTGCTTTCTGGTTGAGTCAGGTTGAGTTGCGGTGTTCTGCGCAGGGCCTGTTCCCCCTGGTTTGCTAGTAGACGGCTGCTGCGTACTCATAATGCGTGCACATTTGCACGCACCGGTCCCTGCTTCTTGTGTCGGCGGTTGGTGTACGGAAAGCATCGATCCAGGAAGGCCCGCGGCAAACACGGCATGGTCTCACTGGGCTTTCGTTTGGGTTAGGCCTGTGATGGGTGGGGTCCGATGCTGCTCTGGTGACATACGTTGGTGGTGGTGCAGCCCGCGGAGCGTGGGTGCTTACTTGACCTGACTTGACCTAACTGGCGGCGACGGCGGGCCATACCTGCGGGCTGGGACCCTGGCACGCGGCGGCAGGAAGGCCGCTCCTTTGCAGGCCGCCCAGCCCGCACACGTCCCGAACCGCGCCTGCTGCCGTAGTCACAGACGCCGGCTGGCCTGCTGTGGCAACTGCGGCTGGGGGATGGCGCCGGGCACTGCTGCCCCTGCCGAGGGCCTGCCGCCTGTGCCGCGTGTTGCTTGTGCGGTGGTCGTTGCTGCGCGGCTGCCTTGCCAACGAGGCCATGGCTTGCCATAGGTGTCAGCCTGCAAACCCCGCTTTGTCCGCTCGGCCGCCTCACTCGCCCTCAGCTGGCCCCCAGCTACAAGCAGCACGTGGTGTGGCGAACTGACCCTGGGCTGAAGCTTTTAATGTATTACCAGCGTGGAAACCCGGGTGCAATTGTGTAGCTTAACATCCGACCCCGGACCGAAGCCTCCGTCAACGCAGGGGCTGCGCAAAAGCAGGTTCGTCCCTCGCTGCCAGCTAGGCGTGCCTGCATCGCAGCCTCGCCGGACTTCCACGCTGGTTTCTAGAGTTAAACGCCTCACCGGCAAAGCAGCAGTGACACGGGCCCACACATGCCAGGCCCCCAGTGCACCACCTGCAGTTGCTAACTGCTGATGCAACACAGCACCGGCTGCGGCCGCCGCGCATGCCCGACACGCTGCGCCATCCGGCCCAACATAGCAGGCTCGCACTGCACCCCAGCCCCAGCCCCAGCCCCAGCCCCAGCCCCAGCCCCAGCCCCAGCCCCAGCCCCAGCCCCAGCCCCCGGCCAGGCACGCAACAACACGGCCCTCAGCCACACGCACGCGCTCACTGGGCGGAGCCCGCGCACAGCTCCTGCCACGAAGCCGCACGAGCAGCCGCCGGGGCCCCAAACCCGAGCTGCTGCTCGCACCACCGCCGCCTAGCTCACGTCCGCCGCCTCGTCCGCCGCCGTGCGCCGAATCGTCCGCCGCCGGGGCACGCTGCCCCAGCCCAGGCGCCTCCCTGCCTTCCGGGGGCGGGGCGGGCGGTGCGCCGCCCCCCTCGCCCCCCACCGGCATGCTGAGATCCCCCCCTCCCCTCACCCCCTCCTATCTCACGGTGGCGGAGGCAGGCGGTCCTAGACCCTGGAGGCCCCGTCCCCTTAATTCACCCTAGGCGCGGCCTCAGCCCAGGCCCCAACAGGCGCTGTCCCGGCCCCCGCATGCGCTTGTGCGCTCCCACGCCGCCCGTCCGCCACCATATCGCAGCACGGCCTCGCGCACGCCGCACCGGAGCCGCTGCGCTCCGCACGGCGGCCATGCCGGTGACAGCGGCAGCGGTGGCGGCAGACGGCAGACGGCCTCGACGGCAGCCGGGCAGGGCCTCGCCACGCACCAGTGCCAGCCTGGGGACGCCAGGGCGTACCGCCAGGGGCTGGGCCCCCGGATACGGCTCCCTCCCGCGCAACCCCCGCTGAGCATATGCCTATATGCGGCATCACCATTGGTGCTGCTACCCTTGCCGTCGCGGTCTGCGTTGCTGCCGGCCTCGATGAGCGGCGCGCTGAGCCGCCTCGCGGCCGCCTGCTCCCGCACCCAGCGCCGCGCACAAGGCTCCACAAGCAGAGCCCCCGCGGCAAGCGCCGCCGCGGCCCAGTCCACGGGGCAGCCCAGCTCCACCAGCAGCTGCAGCGCCGGCGCCGGCGCACCCTTCCTGATTGCCCGGGCGGAGTCTCCCCCGTTAAGGCCCCAAGGGCAGCCCAGCCGCGCCAGCGCCCGCAGCGAGGCCAAGTCGCCCGCGGCGGCGGCGGCCGCGAGCCCGTGTCCTGACGGAGGAGGCCAGGGGCAGCACACGACACAGGTCTTGAACCATACCAATAGAGCACAGGGTCACTAGCTCATACGTGTGTAGCCCCAACCCGCTCGCCACGCCCCAGCCACCGCCCATCGGCCAGGGCGCGCCGCGCGTCGCCACCAGCCATTCCAGCGCCGCGTCGCAGCCTGACCGGGCGGCGGCAGCAACCGCCTCAGCCGTCCAAAGCGCGCCCCGGCCCACAGCGGCTTCTGGGGCGCGCGGCACTAGTGGCACCGCCCCCGCCGCTGCAAGAACCTCCTCGGCGCGCTGCAGCAGCCCCAGATCGCCGTGTGCAGCCAGGAGCGCAGCAGCCAGGAGCGCAGCAGCCTGGATGGCGCTTCTGCTCCGCGCCGGCACCTGCGGCCCAGCTCGCCAGCAGGGGCGACCCGAGCAGCCAGCGCGCGGCCCGAAGGTAGCGGTCGGCTGGCCCGTCATTCTGAGCCTGCAGTCCGTGCAGCAGCCTGAGAACATCTGCCTGGGCGCCGCGCTCCAGCAGCAGCCGCAGCGCAGTTGGGCTGCCGGCGCGCGCCGCCACTGCGAGCGCCTCGCTCAGGACTTGCTGGCTGGCGCCGTCAGGGCCATCCAGCAGCGCCGCGAGCCTTGTCGCGCGGCCGGAGCGTGTTGCAGCATGTATCGATTCCGTAAGATCAAAGGGATAAACCCGAGCGCGCAGCCAGGCCAGCCGCAGCGCTCGACAACGCGGCTGCAGACTGCGGTCCCGGCCAGGGCCCGGGGGCGGCCCAGCTCTTCCTCGAGCCACTCTGTCTTGGCCGCCCAGTCGGGCGTGGCGCTGGTTGCGGCGGCGCTGATCAGATGCGCCGACGCATACTCGCTCCTGCCAGCGGCCACGTCGATACGGTATGAAGCGACGAGGTGCTGAAGGGAGGGCAGGTCGCAGCTCCTGGCGGCCTCCGACAGCAGGACGTCTCGCTGATACGACGTCAGAGTTGCATCGCTGCCGCCGGGGCGCTGCTGCAGCAGCCAGTCGGCCAGGTCGGGGTGGCTGCCGGCAGCGGCAGCGCTGACCGCGCTGAAGGTCCATTCGGCGCCGCGCTCGCCCAGCAGCCACTCGCACGCGCGCCGGTGGCCGCCCCTGGCCGCCTGGTCCGGTTCCAGGCAGCATGGCGCACGGCCCAGGGCGGCCAGCCAGCGGCAGGACTCCAGCTGGCCCGCGCCCGCAGCGGTCCTCATGGCGCCGGAGTGCCGCAGGGTGCAGCCAGCGACGTCAGCCGCCCGCGCTAGGTTTGGCAGCACGCCCGAGGCGCCAGTAAGCGCCACAAAACGGCGACCGCTGCCGCAGCGTCAGCGACTGCGTGGCCCGGGGCGTGCCATACTTGCGCGTGAAGGCGTGCTCCGGCACGGGATGCGAGAGGTGGATGGTGGCGTGGTCGGGGCCGGAGGAGAGGGCCGCGGCGGCCTTGCACAACGGGCGGCAGGTGGTCGCTCGCTCGTTGGCTGTCAGGCGACCGCAGATGCCCAGCGCAAGCGCCAGCGGCAGCTGGCCCCACAGCGGTGCATCAAGCTGCAGAGGTATGGGCCCGTAATTTGACGCTGCAAATGGAGGCTGCTGTCGTGCCATGGTCCGTTGCAGCTCCGTTGCGATATGCCGTCAAGTGACTTCAACCTCAGGTACTAAGCGTTGCTAGAACTCCAATGGCGGCATGAAGGTGTGGACGTGGTTGTGGACCTTTGCTTGTATTCAACAAACGCTGCTGTTGGCGCTTGGGTATATGGCAGAGCTCATCAAAATGCAGCAGTCGTCATAGAACATGCTAGTGCCTTGAGCACACACATGCCTTCCCCGCCACGAACCCCCACTGTCCCCCTGCCGACATGCCGCCTGCCGCCTGTCGTGCATGGACGCACAAAGTACACGGAGCCTCCATGCTCTGGACACGCTGGAACGCGCGGGTGACTAACGGATTGGCTACGAGGACGGGATTGCTGCAACCGATGGGGCTTACAACTGAGCGACATAATCGCCAACCAGGGGAGATCTGCCCTGCACCCAACTGGCCCACCCGTCCTCGTCCGGCCACGACATCGCAGCACAATACAACGAAATCCCACTGCCCTCTAGCCAGCATCAACACCACCAGCCGTCGCCGCATCACCAGACATCACCAGATGTTGGAACTGCTGTGCGTTAGCAGCGTCTGTCAGGGGTTGCTACGGCTTCCTTGCGCGCCCCAGCATACTCCTGCATGCTGCATGCCATCCACACCAAGCTACTCTCAGCTCTCCCACACGTATCATTGTCCCCCCGCTCCTCAAGCGCTGTGCACGGGGATCTCCCTGACCTTGGGCTGCGGTGTGGGCGCCTTGGGGATGCGCACGCACAGAACCCCCTTGTCGGTGACCGCGCTGATGCTCTCGCGGTCGGCGTCCGCCGGCAGCGCGATGGAGCGCACGAAGGACGAGTAGCGCCGGCTGCGGCTGCCGCCCGCCGCCTTGGCTGCTGCGGCGCCGCCCTCGCCCTGCTTGGCAGCAGCGCCGGAGCCGGAGGCCTCGGTGGGGGGCTGCTCCAGCGAGCCCTCCTGCGGTGGCCACGAGGCCGGTCGCGGAGGTCAACAGGCAATGCCAGCAGCGGTCGAAGCCCCGACCCGGTGGCGCCGCCCTCGACGGCCGGCTGCACACGAGCACCACCTGCGACCCGCTCCGGCCCCTCCGCCTCCCCACGCACGCCCCTCCTCCCCTGCGTGTGCCCCCGTGGCCTCCCCCACCGCCCCGCACCTGGTGCGCCCCCGTCATGGTCAGCATGCCGTCCTCCGTCAGGGAGATCTGAGGAGGCGCGAGAGGAGGGGCTGGGTGGGAGCAAGGAAGGAAGACGAAAGGGAGAGCCGCATGCCAACCGGCCGGCCGGCCCCGTGCCCCGCCGCCAGCCCGCCTGCTCCCCAACCCCCGCCTCCGCCATTCCTCCCAATACCCTCCCCGCACTCCCCGCCCCGCGTACCTTGATCTCATCCTTGTCGAATCCGGGCACCTCAGCGGTCACCGTGTAGCCCTTCTCATCCTCATCCACCTGTCGGGCACCATGGGTTTGTTTGCCCCGTTCCGTAGGAAACGGGGCGGAAGCCTTTGCAATCACGTCGAAAGCGCTCCGGAGGGGACCCCTGCCTAACGGATAAACGCGACATTTTCCGAGCAGTAAATGGGGCTGTAACATGATACCGGTATAGCGGCTTGCGGTCCACTCCGCGCCCGTTGGCTCGCTACAGCCGTCATCCGCCCATCAACCGTCGCTGCACCGGCGCTCGACGGACCCAGCCCACAACGAAGGTGACGTATCCAACGTAACGGCGATGAGCGCCTTCACCCAGCCCCTCGTTGCCAAGCCGCCTTCGCCCGGCCCCACCCACCTCCAGCGCCACGGCCCGCATGAGGCCCTTGATGCCGCCTCCCACCGCCCGCCGCGCCCGCAGCGGCGCCAGCGCGGCCCGGTCCAGCATGTCCCACGGGTCCACCGCCGCCAGCGGCCCCAGGCCAGCGCCCGGCATCCCGAACGCGCCCATCAGCGAGTCCATCTCCCGCTGCATCTGCAGCATGTGGTCGCTCATGCGCCTGGCGGGAGAAGCGAAGAGTTAGGGGGGGGGGACGATGAAGGATAGGATGGCTGGGAGGAGAGGTGGTGCAGAAAGGGAGGGCCTCGCCGAGCCGCGCGCCGCCGTGTCCCTTCCACGGCAGCCATGGCCCTACCCAGCGCCCACCTGAAGGGCGACGGCATGAGTCCCGCCACCTCACTGAACAGGTCTCCCTCGCTGCTGCGGTAGGGCGTCACATCCGAGCCCTGCTGCTGCTGCTGCGGCTGCTGCTGCAGGCCATGAGACTGCTGCTCGGCAGGCGAGTGCTCCTGGTGCTGCGCGGCGGCGGGCGACGAGGGGTGAGGCTCCTGTGCGGCGCGGGTGACGACGGCAGCGCCGCGGCGGGGCGCGAGCGGCAGCAGGCGGGGCGCCCGCTGTGCGGCCGCGGTGGCGGTGGCGGTGGAGGCCAGAGCCGGCAGGCGGCGGGCGGCGGTGCAGAGCATGGCGGCGGCGGCGGCGGGGTGCAGAGAGAGCTGTCGGGTGAGGGCGCTCAGCAGCATACGCTGGCTGGGTAGAAGGTGTCTTCTGTGATACTGGTGTGGCTGCGTGCTAGGCTAGCTTGATTGGAAGCTGTGAGTGTGTGGAGCTTGTGTTGTTGTGGCGCCAACACACCTCCGAGCCCGCTTATGTACCCTTGCAACGCACACGTCGGAGCCTTCTAGGCGCCTCCGGGAGCCCCGCTAGAACCTTGCCCGCGCTGACACGGACGAATCGCACTTGGGGCGCAACGGGACGGCAGGTCTTCCAACGAGCCTTTATCGCGGCAATACCGCTGGTCTCGGCACGGCTCCGCCGGCGAGGTCCCATGGGTCACGAAGCAAGTTGTTTTTCTCCCACAAAGCAGAGAGCGCGGCAGGGCACCAGCTCTGCTGCCAGGTGCTAGCGGCAACGCACCTCCAGCTGCTAACCGGTTGAAACTGTTGTGACCACATTGGCGGCAAGGAAGGGACTTAAGGCTGGGTTCGTGCCGGTTGTGCCAATCCCCCTTGCCATTTCCCCAAGAGCCGTTAACCCCATTTGTAGATCAAAGCACCACACCTCCCGCTAGTCCATAACATAAAGGTTTGCACAGCCCCTCGCCATCCAAGCCACGGTCTCCATCCTCGTCGCCCACTTGACCCTAGCGTTCCGCCTGCACCACGATTGCCTTGCAGCCTGCTTGTTTAACAACCCCTTAAGTATCGCTCACGGCCTTTCACCAAGCGGCTCCTCATGGACGAGGAGCCCACGGCGCGATCGGGCTTTTCGCCGGCTTTCCCCGTGCGCAATCGCATTTTCGCACGCTTTATAGATGGCCAAGTGACAAACTTCGTGTGGAACCTGTACATGGACCACCTGCTGCTGGTCATCACCCAAATCGGCACGCTCGGCACCGTCTTCTCGGCTCGGTGCGTCCCACAACGCTCGCCGGCTCTCTGAGTGATACCTGACATCCTGCAGCCCCAGTCGCGCCGGGGGGGGGGGCTACAGGCAGAGGCGAGGGTGGGCATGAGGAGAAACACGGTGGGGCGAGGCGGGGCCACGCCCGACACAGCGGCACGCCAGACCCGCGCCCGCGACCGCCCTACACGGTTGCGTGCTGCAACCCCCCTTTGGCGAAGCAAAGCCATCACACGGCCCCTGCCGCATCCCAGCCCAGGCCCGGGTCGCGCGCTGCGCTCCCTCGCCCTCCCGCCGCTGTCGCGCCCGCCCCACCCACCCGCGTGCCCCTTCGTTTGCGCCCTCGCCACGCGCACAGCCACGACGCCACCTTTGACGGCCGCTCCACCTTCTCCACCGCCGTGGTTCTGGGCAAGCGCGACGACCCAGGGCTGGAGCTAGCGGCGCGGCAGCTGGTGGAGGCGCTGGGCGGTGCCGGGCACAGCAAGTGAGGGCCGCGCGAGGCAGGGACCATTGGGTGCTCGGGGCATAAGAAACGGGCAGCCTGTTAGCGACCCGGGAGAGGGAGCGACACGGCCCGGCATGCATGTTCGGTTCGCAAGCCACACGAGACACGACCCGTGTGCTCTCATCCGGGTGGGCGCCATGGATCCTGCCCCCATCCACACGCGCTGGTGGCGTGTGAAACCTTGGGTGCCCGCCCCGTCTCGCCCCCCGGCAGGCCCATCACGCTGTGCCTGGGGCTGCGCGACGCCAGCCCCGCCGTGGTGCGGCAGCTGGTGGCGGCGGTGCGGGAGGACAACGTGTGGAGCGGCTGACCGCCCTGACGCCCAGGCCTTTGCTTGACGGGTTGCGCGGCGACCCGGAGGGCAGCCCGGCGGCTGATGAATGGCCCGGCGGTACCGGACTGTCGGTAGCCTGGCGGACCGGCGGGTGGCCTGGCGGCTCGGCGGGTAGCCTGGCGACGCGCAGCTGTCGGCCGACAAGCCGGCATGGAAGGCCGGGGTGTCAGCACTGTGAGCTGGCTGCGCTAGGGCCTGCTGGGGGCTTGCGCAAGGGTTCTGTACTGAGCAGTGATGCCAAGGACGCGAGTATGTGGGCGTAGTTTTTTCGCCCAGTCCTTCCGTACAATGGTGGATCTGCGCTGGCTGTGAGGCTACTGTGGGATGGATGGATATGGCGCTGACTCATCTGCCAGGGGCCGCGGCAGGACGCGGTGGGCAGGGTTTCGGCATCGGACGAGAGAGCAGAGGACGCCGGTGTGAGCGGGCGTCGGTTGGGGCATGACGGCTGCCTGGGCGGTGGCGGTGAAGAGAAGCAAGCATGCGGGATGGCGCCGCGGGCCGGTACCTGGGGTGTGCCGGGTCGGCACCAGGCAGCGGACGGGCGGCAGGGCGGGAGCGCTGGGGGGACGGACCCAAGGAGCTGCAGAATTGTGACCGCGACGGAGTTCAAGCGCTGTGGTGTGCATGGCGGCGTGCGTGGATGTGGCGCAGTGCGCGTGGCGGAGAGGTTGGCGGGTCCGGGGGTGTACGGCCATACGCAAGTCGTACACTGTGCGCTGCACATGCACTGTCCCTGTTCGCTTGTTCCTGAACGTAGACAGTGTGCTTTGTTCCCCTGCATTGCCGGCAGCCCGGACGCTGCTCGCGCGCGACAATTACCAGCGCCGAGCGCACAGGCCGACACCCAAGGCCGCTGCCTTACTCCACGTAACTAACTAAATAGTTGTGAAAAAGTCGTAGCCATGGGCTGGGCCTACAGCGGCGAGTGGGGCATGCTGGCCGGCTTCTGCTTTGGCAACCTGAAGAACGTGCAGGAGGGGCGCGCCTGGTTCCGCCGGCCATGGCTGCACGCTGCTGGCATGGTCGTGGGCTACTACGCGTTCAAGGCTGCCTCCGACTGGGAGGATGAGGCTCTGCAGCGTATCATTGCGCGCTACGAGCGCAAGGGCTACGCCATTCCGGCTGACCGGAAGGAGCTGTTCGCGCCGGCGACCTACAAGTAAAGTAAGCAGGGTGCGAGGGCGATGCTCGCGCATCACGCCTTCAGCACACCGCGTAGCCTAGACCAGGACACGGGGCGCATGTTGACAGCAGCATGCGCTAGGTTGATAGGGGCATGACGATGTGCGCTGCAGCAGCTTTGCTGGGTGCCCGCTAACACCCGGGGGTCAAGCGTGCACGCTAGCACGCGGGGGGCGAGCGTGCACGACCGACACCCAGCCAGGCACCCGGCTAGCGTAGTCAGCGGATACTGCCCGCGTACTGCGATCCCGGCTACTCATCTGCGTGCCAGCTGCCTTGCAAGGGCCGAACGCCGTGTCCCGCCAAGCCTTGTTCACCGCCCATCCCCACCCCCCTTGCCCGCGCCTGCCCTCACAGGCTTCAGTACACGTTGGAGGCTGGCCGCAGCCCAGCAGCAGCCTGCATAACATCAGGCCTGCGGCTGGTCTGGCGCGCGTCGGCTGAGCCGACCGCTGGCTGTGCGCCGGGGCTGGACGGTGGAAGGCGCTGGCGCGGGGAGCGGGGAGCGGGGCGTTGGCGATCCGCAGTCGGCGCAGGCTTATCTTGACTGGGGGCGTTCCGGGGGATGGGCAGACATGGCGGGGTGCTTGCACACACATAGGTTGGCGTAGGGGGGAGGGGGACGACCGGAGCACGAGCAGCGTCGCGGTGCAGGGCTGCCTTGGGCCGTGCTCATAGCCGGTGGCTGGCGGCAGCGGCCGCTGACGTGCTGTCACGGTCCGCAGGGTGTAGCTGGAGGCATGGAGAGGACGGGCTCCAAGGCACCGCTGTAAAACGGGCAGCACAACACCGCGCCTGGTCCTTCGCCTGCGCCTCTCCTCGGGCTCTGCCCCGACCTTTGCCCGGGACCGCCCGTAACCCACGCCGCGAGCGCTGGGGCGTCGTAGTACAGAACCAGCGTGGAGGTGGGGCTGCTCACAGGACACGGCACGCAGCTTAGCCACGCCGAACGCCAGGCCGCCAGCTCGAGCTCCTCCTCCGCCAACGACTGCGCATTGACCACGTTGCCCCCGCTCACATGACCCGCTGGGCATATGCACATTGGGACTGAGCCACGAGGCCCGACGCACGCGGCGTCCGCCCCAGGGCCGTGTAGGGCACAGACAGCAGCCCAGCCGGCATGGGCGCCACCGTGCAGGCCTGCTGCTCCGCATCTACATCGCCGGTGGCTGCCACGGGCCCCCCACCCATCGCGCGCGGGCCCTGCCGGCAGCTCCTCATGGAGCCGTGCTGCTACGCTGCCGGCGGCGGGGGCCCTCCTCGCTTGAGCGCCTCGCTCAGCCGCAGCGCGGTGGCGTATGCGGCCTTCTTGTTGGCGCCCAGGTTGGCCACCACCTGGGGCGGCAGGTGGGGGGGGAGGCGGTGTGTTCGTGTGTTTGTGTGTTTGTGGGGTTTGTGGGGTTTGTTGTGGGGGGCGGAGGGTGCCGGGCTGGGACAGCATGGGCGTTGGCTACCAGACACAACGTGTGGGGTGACGAGCGCATGAAGGTGGCGGCGGAGGGTGTTGCGGAAGGCAGGGGATGGGGCAGCGGGCAAGCGGGCAGGCAGTGTGGTGCGGGCACGTACCGTGGGCCCCCAGCCCCTCCCCCGAGCGCCCACGCACCTCCTTGACCGCCCCCGATACCGGCATCCCCGACTCCAGCAGCTCCCGAAGCACGCGCTCCACGGTGCTCGCGTCCGCGGCCCCCGAGCCGCCTCCTGCTCCTGCCCCTCCCCCCGCCGTCCCGCCGCCCTCCACCAGCAGCACAATCTCGCCCCGCGCCTCGCGGACGCCGCCCTCGCCAAACTCCGCCAGCGCGCCGTCCAGGGTGGACCTGGGGCAACGGGAGGCAGGGCTCACGACGTCAGGCCCGCCGCCCAGCCGCAGGCAGCAGCACCATGCAAGGCGCGCGCCGGACGAGCGAGCCGCGGTTGCTCCCCGCATGCTTGCGCCGCACGCCGCCGTCCGTCCACGGGTGGGGCCTCCCCGCCAGCCCCACTCGACCTACACGCACACCGCGTGTTTCTTGATCACAAGCACACGCGTCACCAATACCCAGAGCGTGTGGGGAGCCTCAATCTCTTTTACTCCCAGTCACCTGCCAAATGAACACGCTCTCGTCCCTGGCATGTGTGGCCCTCAGTCCGCCCAGCCCAGCCGGCCCCCACCTGAAGTACTCCTCGTGCAGCTTGCTGATCTCGCGCGCCACGCAGCAGCGCCGCCCCCCGCCCAGCACCGCCGCGCAGTCGCCCAGCACGCCCGCCAGCCCATGCGGCGGGCAGTACAGCACCAGCGTGCCTGGCGCCCCCGCCAGCCGCTGCAGCGCCGCCTGCCGAGCGCCTGAGCGTGGGGCGGGGTTGGGGGCGGGGTTGGCGTGGCAGCAGTCAGCGGTGCGGGGGGCCGCGGTTGCTTGGCCGAGGGCACGGCAGCCGCCGCGGCGGGGCGCGTTGGGCTCCCCTGGCCGTGCGGGGAGCCTCGGGCGCTCGGCCCTCCCTTGTCCAGCGTCACCTTCTGCCCCCCCTGTATCGTCCCCCGACACGCCTTCCCGCCACTGGCCCCCTCTCCCAGCAGCCCCTCTCCCAGCAGCCCCGCTCCCCCCGCCCGCCCTTCCTGCCGCGCGCACCCTTCTTGGGCGGCAGGAAGCCCACAAAGGTGAAGGCCTCCGTGGGCAGGCCGCTGGCCACCAGCGCCGTCACGAAGGCGCACGGCCCCGGCAGCGCCACCACCGTCGCCCCCGCGGCCACTGCCGCCGCCACCAGCTGGCTGCCCGGGTCGGATATGCCGGGCATGCCCGCATCCGACACTAACCCCACGGCCTAGCGCGGGGCGGCGGGATGGAGGGGGGCAGGGGACAGGGGGACATCGGGGGGGGGGGACGCAACATGCCACCGAGGACGCTGCTGCTGCGCTCGGCCCCGCGGTGCCCCCATCACCGCCGCACCTTGGGCCCCAGCCTGCTGCGCGGCAACCCCTCTCAGCCCTGCTCACCACCCACCATGCCCCGCACTCCGCTCCCCCTGCACGCCCTTTTCTCGTGCCCGCAAGCCCCTTCCCGCCGCCGCCCCGGCCGCTGCACCTCGCCCGTCCCCGCCGTCCACCTCCCCCTCGACGCCGCACGTCCTCCCCGGTCACTGCTACGCCACCACCACCACCGCCGTCCCACCCAGCCCCTCCCCTCGCCCAGCCCCTCCCCTCGCCCAGCCCCGCCGGCGCACCTCGTGCTCCAGCCTCCGCAGCACCCCCGCCAGCCGCTGCTTCTCGTTGTGCTCGTGGCAGCTCAGCATCTCCACGTGGCGGATGCCCTGGCGGGTGTGGAGGACGGAGTCGAAGGGGAGGGGCGACGGTGGGCACGGGAGAGTCTTCACTCACGGTGACGACACCAGTGGCACGCCATGCACCACGGACCTGCTTCCCCTCCCCTGCCCCTCACACCAGCGGCTCCCTCCTCTGTCCACTCCCCTCCCCTCCCCTGTCCATCCCCCGCGCTCATCACGAACTTACGGTATGCCTCCCCTCCCCTCCCCTTCCCCTCCCCTCCCCCCCCACCAGGTGGTTGAGCAGCTTCCTGCTGTGGCGGGTGTCCTCAGCCAGCAGCAGGCTCACGGAGCGCAGTGTGGCGGCGGCGCGCAGCGTGATGTCGCCCAGGTTGCCTGATTGGGGCGCGGCAGTATGGGATGGGAGATGGCCAAGCGGGGTAACGGCGCAGGGGATGCGGCCGCAGCTACCAGGGAGGGGCGGAAGGCATAGCATGGCGGGAGCACTGGGGTTGCCCACCTATAGGGGTGGGGATGACGTAGAGACCTGGCGGCAGGGGCTCGCGGGCCGCCGCGGCGGCGGCGGCGGCGAGGCTGCTGGGTCCCGGCCCCGGCGCGCCATCATCGTCGTTGCTATCGTCGTAGTTGGGTGGCGCGGCGAAGTCTGCAGGGTATAGGGGAGCGCCAAGCCAGGCTGGCGGTTAGGAGTCGGGAGCGAGGGCCCCAGCGATGCGGGCGGGCGCCAAAGAGAGAGCGATACGCACCTGTCGCCGGGAGCGTGCCAGCGGCCACACCGCCCAAGCCGTTCAGCCCCGGGGCCGCCGACTGTGAAGCTCTAAGCTGTGTCGTCCAGCGCGCGGTGAGGCTTTGAGGCGCATAGGTTCGCCAGCCGCGACAGAGGCCCGACGGGTCGGCGAGTCGCCGGAGAGCTTGCATCGCGCCTAGAACACTATTAATCGCGTGTATACTGTCTTATGTGTGCTTGGTTGTGGCCGTTGCTCTGCGAGGGAACCGGGCTGTCGTTTCTGTTCCCCCATGCACAGGAAACGGAAAGCCGGCTCCTTGCGCAACTCAAGTTACATGCTCTGATGGCATATGAACATACATAACGCCCGTGAAGGCTGTCCGTATCACCCCCTTTGCTGCCGAAGACCGGCAGCGATTGCCCCGGTCGTCGCGGTGCTGCCTCCAAGCGCACAGGTGTGCAGCTACGCCCGATTATCTGCTCGGTGTCAGCATCGGGCTGTGAACCCACGAGTTTAGCAACACGAACAATTCCTCTGCCGTGCGCACAGAAGCTATGGAGGCTGCACCGAGCACGGTCATGGCGTGTCACATGTGGCTTTACTGGCTCCCTCATCGGCTCAAGGGGTGACAGCTGAGAGTCGCAGAAGCGCCAGCTTGACGCCCCCGCCATGGCGAACGAAATCCCGCCCCACTTCCGGCCCGCGTTGAACCCTCGCGAGCTCCCGGTAGGACCAAGGGACTCCGTGGGCGCACCCACGCAAGGCCCTGCCCAGTCGCCGACATACCTCACACTTCGCCCGCCGCTGCCCTGTCCAGGCCCACCGAGTGGAGCGCCTGTGGGCCCTCCAGTCCGACCTGGGCACAGCCCCCGGGTGAGCGCACTCCCTGTCTCTTGCCCTGGACGCCGCACTCACTCCTCATCTGCATCTCCATCTCCCACCCGCACCTTAGACCTCAACCCCCATCCCCGCCCTCCGCCCTCCGCCCGCCCGCAGCCTCGCCGCCGCCGCCGCCTGGCTGCCGCCCGCCTGGCCCTTCCTTCTGCAGCTCCTGTCCGATCCACATGCCGACATTCGCGCCGCCGCCGCCCCGCTGCTGGGCTCGCTGGGTGCCGCCCTCGCGGCCGGCGCCGAGCCGCGCCTGGCAGGCCGCCTGCCGCCCGGCGCGCTGATGGACTGGAGCCTGGCCATGCTGCACCCGAGCTCTGCGCTGCCCGCCGCGCAGCGCATGACGGCCGAGGCCCGGGTAAGCCCGTGACTGCCTGGGAGCCCTGTGTAGCTTAGGTGTACCGCTGCCCCCTGACTGACACCCTGTCTCCTGACCCGCCGGCACGCGGCACCGGACCTCGCGCTTGGTCGCTTGCAGGAGGCCGCGCTGTTGGCGCTGCTCGCCTGCGCCTCCGCGCTGCCGCCCGCCGTGCTGCAGCCGCACGCGCCGCCGCTGCTGCGCCTGGCCTGCGCGTTGCTGGAGGCCCCCTCCACGCCGCCCCGGCTGCTGGGCCCGCTGCTGGCGCTGCTGCTGGCGGCGCTGCCCGCCGTGCCCCTGGCGGCGCTGGGCCAGGCCTTCGGTGACCTGGTGGACCTGCTGTGCGGCTGGGGGCTGGAGCCCCTGGTGGCGGCGCAGGACAGGTGGGACAGGGGGTTAGGGATTGGAGCTAGGCTGGGCTGTGCACGGTGTGCTGGGGCTGAAGCCGCTGGTCGCGCAGCAGAGACGGATTGGAACTTCAGAAGGGTGTGGAAAAGGGATGGGGAAGTCAGGGGAGAGGAGGGCTGTGTGACTTGGACGGTGCACGGTGTGGTGCATCAGCGTGCGGGTCAGGCTCTGGAGCAGGGCCTTTGGGAAGGTTGGGGGAGGAAGCAGGGATGGGATGCAAGGTGGTGGCGTGGGCTGGGAGCTCTGGGGTATGCTGCGCTGCGGCCGCCCGGCGAGCTTAGCCGCGGCGCCCGCCTAAGCCTGCTGCCACCGCGTCCCTCGCACGCCTCCCGCAGGCACGCCATCTCCCTGGTCCTCCACGCTCTGCGCCCCCAGTGGCACAGCCACCCCGACCTCACCGCCTCGCTCACCTCAAACATGACAGCAGACACGGAGGCCGCGGCCGCCACCGCCGCGGCCGCGGTCGCCGCGGGCGCCGCCGACGCGGCCGCACAGGTCGCCTCCGCGTTGTCGCTGCTGCAGCTCCTCACAGACATCATGTCCGCGGCGTCGCGGCGGCCCGTGGCCCGCCTGGCGGCGCCGCCAGCACCCGTACCGCCGCCGCCGTCAGCGTCGCACTTCCGCCAGCCACAACACGCGGCGGCGCCGCTGCCGCTCGCGCTGACGGCGCTGCTGCCCACTCGGCCAAGCGCCGCCACCGTACGACACCTCGCCGAGCTACACCCCCGGCTTCTGGCCTTGATCCAAACTGTACGACAGATATGCCTGGATTCGAAGATGGCCCTGGATTCGGGGCCGGCGGCGCGCCTGGTGCGCTGCGCGGAGGCACTCACGGAGGGCCTGGGTTCGTGCATGGAGGGCGCCGACCCACGGGACTTGGACGACGTGTGGGCGGGCGTGGCGACAGTGGGCCTGGACAAGGGCCTCGCGGCGCTGTCGCTGACGGGTGACCTGCGCGACGACACGGACGAAGGCGCCACCCAGACCAACAACATGCAAGATGCGGAGACGGAGCGACGACTCGATGACGACAGCAAGTTGCCTGATGCGCGAGGGCTTGTAGGCGCAGCGGCCGCCGCGGCGCTGGGGCTGGACTGGCAGGCCGAGGAGGAAGCAGTGGGCAACGGCGAGCAAGCGGCACTGGCCAGCGCTGCCGCGGTGGCAGCGGCGCGACTGGGCCGCGAAGCCGAGCTCCGCATGTGGGTGGTGGAGCGGGCGTTGGGCTGGGCGCTGCAGCAGCTGGGCGGTGAGCGCAGCGCCGCCAGCGGCTTCGCGGCGCAACGCGGGCCGGGCTCGGATGCGGAGCCGCTGATGGCGTGGTCGGTTCGGCTCCTGCGGGAGGCGGTGGAGGCGGCTGGCGGCCGGCTTGCGGCGCGGCTGTTGGAGCAGCGCTTCTTGCCAGCAGCGGTGTGCTCTCTGCGGTGAGTCGTGACAGTGTCGCACATGTCGTCATGTGTGTATCTTCCTACTGCGAAGCGCCGGACGAGCTCCGGTCCTGGCGGCCCCGGCCCATGCTGCTCGTGTTTTGTCGCCCCCCAGTGGCGCCCCCATGAACCGCCGGCTGTCGTGCCTCATTGCCCCGCAGGAGCCGGCCAGACCCGGCCGCCGTCGCGGCCGCCGCCCGCGCGCTGACGGCCGTCCTGACCGATGGAGGCCCGACGCTGGCGGCAGCCGCGCTGCGCTGGCTGCTGTCAGACCTGCGGCGGGCGCTGGCGCCGGCGGCAGCTGCCTGCGTTGACCCGGCAGCCGCGGCCTTTGACCTGGCGGTGCTGCAGGCGGCCTGCCAGCGGGGGCTGCTGGCTCGGCGGCAGCTGCTGGTGGCTGAGGCCGCCGCATGGACGGCGCTGCGAGCTGCCATGCTTCCACAGCCGGCTCGCGCGGCCGCTCCTGGCGGCGCCGAGGCAGGCGCTCTAGCGGCGGCGGCGCCGGCGGCGCCGCTGCCGCCGTCGCTGGCGGCGGCGCTTTGTGATGCATGGGCTGCGGCAGCGCTGGCGCTGGTGGCGTCGTATGCGCCCGGCAGCGGCGCTGCTCAAGCGCCAACGGCCCAGTCGTCGGCGCTTGCACCTGTAGCGGTACAGATGGAGGATGGCGGCGGCGCCGTTGCGCTTGCGGCGTGCTGCGGCGCGCTGCTGCACGGCCTCGTGGCGGTTGTGGTCGAGGCGCCCGCCAGCGGCGGCGCCGCCGCAGCTGCGGAGCTGGCCTGCGCGCCCTCGCCGCCGGCGCTGCAGCTGCGCGCCGTGGCGGCGCTGCGCCGGCTGCTCGCGCACCCTGCTGTGGCTTCCAATGGCTTGCTGCGGCGGGAAAGCCTCTTCCGTCTGGCTGTGGACGTGCTGGCGGCGGGCATGCGGAGCGCCGACGCCGGCGTCCGCGCCGCCGCCGCCGACGGCGCTGCTGCGCTCGTAGCCCATGTTACTGGGACCGACGGCGCCGCCGCGTCGGCGGCGTCAGCGGCGCCGCGAGCTGAGGCCTTTGCGCCTCTGGCTGCTCTGGCCCTGGACCTGTGCAGCGACGTGTCGGCGGAAGTGGCGGCGGCGGCAGCGCGACTGGTGGCGGAGCTGTCGGAGGCGGCGGTGGCGGCGGCGGCCAAGGGCCCGCAGTGCTTTGGCGTGTGGGTGCCGGGGTGGCAGGACACGCTGTCGATGGCGGCGCCGCTGCGCGTCATGCGGCCACAGCAGCTAGCCCGAGTGTTGGAGCTCGTGTTCCAGACAGCCGCGGCCGTCGGCGGCACCGGCGGCGTGCTGCTACGGAAGCGCGCCCCTGCCGCTGGCACGCCCGCCGGCGGCCCGGGCGGCGGCAGCGGCCCGGGCGGCGACGACGCCGACGGCGCCGCCAACCGCCTGGATGCCCTGCAGCGCCTGGCGCTGGGCCTGGCGGCGGCGGAGCCGCCGACGCCAAGCGACGCAAGCGACGCCGACGGCGCCGCGCCGGCGGCCGCCGCCGCCATCGCAGACGCCAGCGGCGGTGGTGGCGCCGCCGCGTCCGTCGACGCCGCCGTAGCCCGCAGCGGCGCCGCGCTGTCGTGGCTGGCGGTGCAGGAGGGCGCCAAGGCGCTGGTGGCTTCGCGGCTGAGGACGCACGTGGGCGGGCCGCCGCAGACGCTGGGCGCGCTTGAGCGCATGCTGCAGGCGAGGCGCGGGCGCCGGTTGGGCTGCTGCTGGTCTGCTGTCGGGGCTCATGCCCAGTTCTGGATTGCCCATGCCGCTGCGGGTCCCTTACTCCTTTTGCGTACACGCGATGCACTTGATCCGGTTCGGCGCCATGTTCGCCCACAGGTGACGTACTCACGCCTGGCGCAAGAAAAGACTGCCGCCTGCGCGCCCTCGGCAGCGGCAGGCGCCAGCGGCGGCGCGCGCGACGCGGCGTGGCTGGTGCTGGAGCTGGCGGGCGGCCTGGAGCGAGCCATCGCGGCGGCTGCGGAGGGCGCGGCGGCGCCGGCGGGGTGCCTGCCGCAGCCGGTGCTGGCCTTCTTCGCCGCCAACAAGAAGGTGCGAGTGCGCTGCCGGTCTTGGGCCCCGGGCTGGATGCTGGTTGGCGCTGTGGCGCCGCTGGCGGGCAGCCGCCGTCCCGGCCAACACGCCCGCCTCTGCGGCAAGCTGTGGACTGTATCTCTCTGCCGCACTCCCCCTCGGGCCCACGGCGCCTTCGTTGCACAATCCCTCGTTGCTTCACTCCGCCGCATGGCACGGCCCGCCCCCTAAATCGCAGGTGTGCGACGAGTGGTTCAGCCGCGTGCGGGAGCTGCTGGTGCGCACCTCCTTCCTGGCGGGCGCCCACGCCGCCGCCGTGTACCACGGCACCGCTCGCCTGCGCGACCTGCGCTCCAGCATGCGCCAGCTGCTGGTCAGCCTGGCGCAGGAGCGCCGCGCCGCCGCCGCGCCGCCTCCCAAGCCCCGCGCCGCCGAGCCGGACACGGCTGCGGCGGCGGGCGCCCCCCCCCCCG
>BDDC01000399.1:20465-52051 GCA_001662425.1 Chlamydomonas sphaeroides
CGGCGGAGGCCGCGCTCGGTGGGCTCCGCAAGCCGGCGCCGGCTCCGACGGTGGTGCAGCGGCGTGGCGCGGCGGCGCAAGGGGCCGCCCCCGCCGCCGCCGCTACGGCTCCGGTGGCGGCGCCTGGCGGCGACGCGAGCGCAGCCGGGCCTGGCGGCGGCGGCGACCGGCAGGCATCTGTGGCGGCGCTGGAGTCATCGCTGTCGCGTCTGGGTGTGGCAGTGGTGGAGCTGCTCAAGGGGGTCGGCGCGGCGCTGCTGGCGGCGGGCGAGGCGGACAGCCTGCAGGTGCGAATGACAGCGGCCCCGGGCTTCGGCCGTGCGCGCACGCGTGTGGGTTGGGGGCTGGGTGTTTAGCCTTGGGTTGGGCCCGGGACAGGGGCTACAGCAGCGCCCACTTAATGGCCTGTGTCCATCCGTGAGGTCGTCGTTGACACACACATGCCGACATGCGCCTTGCCCCTGCGCGCCCCTCGCAGGGCCTGCACGCCTGGGCGCTCCGCGAGTTTGAGCCGCTGCTGTCGGGCGCGCACCTGCCCGGGGGCTCGGCGCTGGCGGCCGTAACGGCGCTGGCGGCGGCGCCGTCAGGCGCAGGCGGCGCCGGGGGCGGAGGCCCCACGCAGCTGCGGGCCGGCGTGCGGCACGCCGGCGGCAGCCGCGCCGGTCGTGCCGGCAGCAAGCAGCAGCGGGTGAGCAACGCAGCGCACCGCCCGCGACCACAGCGCCCGTGCCCGGTCCTGCGCTTTTCCGCCCTCCAGGGTCACGCCATGCACGCACTCGGCCGCCGGCCCGCGCCCCCCCCCTGCGCCCTGCGGCCCGCAGGACCCCTTTGCCTGGCTGCTAGGCCTGGGCCTGCAGGCGGCCGGCTCCTACGAGCAGGCGCTGCTGTCCTACAACGCCTTCCTCTCGCAGCCGCAGACACCGCCGGCCGCGGCCCCGCCCTCGGCCCCGCCCGGCACCAGCCCGCCCTCGGCCCCAACAGGCGGCGCTGCGGGCGGGGCTGCGGCGCCCGCGCCCGGCGCTGCGCTGGCGGCGGCGTCCGCCGCGTGCTTGGAGCTGTGGTCGGCGGCGCAGGGCTTTGTGGTGGAGCGGGTGGCCGAATGCTACGCGGCGCTCAGCGACTGGTCGGGACTGCAGGTTCGACGGCGGAGGGTGCGGGCTGCAGAGGATGGGTAAACGTTGGCTGGAGGGTGTGCTGCCTCACGACGACTTGGGGAGAACGTTCTCCGCAGGGGATGGGTGAACGGAGGTTGCGTGCCAGCCGGCCACAATGTCCCGGTGCTAGAATGGCAAGGCCCAGGGCCTTCGGACTGACTCGCCGCCACCGCGTCCCGAAACCGCCAGGCGCTGACGGCCGCGTTCTCCAGGAGTAGCGCCGGCAGCGCCGCCGCCGCTGCCGCCGCCGCCGACGGCGCGGCGACCGGGCCAGCTGCTGCCGCCGCGATGCCCTGGTGGCCGCCCACCGCGGCCGCCCTGGAGGCGCGCTTCCGCGCCCTCGCAGACTACGATACCGCTGCGGCCGCCGCGGCGCCAGGGTCCGGGTATCACGCCTTGGCCCCGGCGCCGCCGGGCCCAGGCCAGCCCGGCGGCACCGCCGAGCCCGCAACCGCAGCCCTACTGGCGGCGCTGCGAGCACTGGAGCCGCAGCCGGCGGCGGCGGCGGCGCTGGCGGGCGGCGGGCGCGGTGTCGCTGGCGGCCCGGCCATGGGATCCCGGCCAGCGGCAGTGTGTGCACGACACGCGCTGGCAGCCGAGCTGAGCCGCGTCAACGACCGGCTGCGCTTGGCGGCGCTGACAGAGCCCCTGGCGCAGCGGGAGCTGCTGCTGACGGCGTGCTGCCTCCGCGGCGCCGCCAGGGCGCTCGACGGCGCCGACGGCGGCGCCGCGGGGCCCTGGGCTGGCCTACTCGCGCCGCGCGGCGGCGCCGGCGGCCTCGGCCTTGGCCAGGCCCTGCTTGCCGCTGACGGCGGTGGGCTGGCGGCGCCGTCGTTGCGCGACGTCGCCGCCACCTCTGGCCTGCTGCGCGTCGCGCGCGCCGCCGACCCGGCGCTCGCCGCCGCCGGCAGCCGCGCGCTGCTCGCAGAGCACCTCCGCGCCGCCGCCGCGGGCGGCAACTGGGGCCTGGCGGCGCGGCTGGTCACGGCGGCTGCGGCGGGCGCCGGCGGCGGCACCGCCGGGCCGCGCGCGGTGCTGGCGGTGGCGCACAGCGTGGTGTCTGGCTCCGTCGGCCGGCTCCAGCCGGGTCAGGTGGCGGCGCTGCAGCTGAGGGCGCTGCTGCCCGTCATCGAGGCGGGTGCGACTGCGGCGGCGGTGCTGCCGCCGCCGGCTGGCAGCGCCGCTGCGGCCGACGCCGATGACCTGTGTTGCGCCCTGGTGACGCTGTCGCGCTGGATGAGCCGGGCGTCGTCGTCAGCGGCAGCAGCGGCGGCGGCGGCGGCGCACGCCCAGGCAGCGGCGCAGGGCCGGCGGCCGACGCCGCAGGCGCCGCCTGGGTTTGCTGCCGACGGCGGCGCAGCGGCGGCGGCACAGCCGTGGCTGGCCGCTGCCGACTGGCCCGGCCTTAGCTGCCAGCTGCTTGCACAGCTGGCCACAGCCGACGGCGCCGCAGCGTCGCTGGACCCATCGTCGTCGGCGGCGGCGGCGACGGCGGCGGTGTTCGGCGTGCCGGTGGCGCTACTGCAGGGCTGCCAGCCGGCGGCGGCAGCGTGCCTGCGGGCGCTGCAGCTGTCCCGGCGGTCAGCGAGGGCCTGGAAGGCTTGGGGTGACCTGCTGTATCGCGCCGCCAGGGACCAGCGGCCGCGAGGAGCGGCCGCCATGGCCGCCGCTGGCGGCGACAGGCCGCCTGACAGCGGCGACGCGGCAGCGGCTGCCGCCGCCGGCTATGGCGCCGCTGCCGCGGCGTACTGCCGCTACCTCGCCCTGTCGTACCAGTCCGACGCTGTACAGCGCCCCGAGGACGTGCTGCCTGTGTTGCTGCAGCTGCTGCACGTGATCGTACGGCATGCTGGTCACGGCATCGAGGACCTCCTGGCGGCGCAGCTGGCGGTGGTGCCGCCGGCGGCCTGGGCGGCGGTGACGCCACAGCTCCTAGCGCAGCTGCCCGGCGCCGCCGGGCCGTCGCGGCGGCTCCTCGCCGCCGCGCTGCGCGCCGTCGGCGCGGCCGCGCCGTCGGCGGTCCTGTACCCGGCGGTGGTTGAGGTGCGAGCTGCCGACGCGGCGGCGGCGGAAGCCGCCGCTGACGCCGCCGGTGAAGCCGGCGGCGCCGGCACCGCGGATGGCGGCGCCGCTGCTGTTCCGGAGCTGCGCGCGCTGCTGGCGGAGCTAGGCCGGCGGCGGCCGGGTCTGTTGCCGGGCCTGCACCTGCTGGTGGGCGAGATGGAGCGGCTGACGGTGCTGTGGGACGAGCGCTGGGCGGCGCTGCTGGCGGAGGTGGAGCTGGACATCGGGCGCAGGTGCGCGTGTTTGCCAAGGCTGGGCGCTGCTGGGCCCTAGAGCGCTAGCCACTTGCCTCTAGGCCAGCGCCACCGCGCCCGCGCCATGCGCCTGGGCGCCCACGTCGGGCTAACAACTTCCCGCCCACCCCAACGCCACACCGGTTGCAAGCCCGCTCCCAACTCGGTCGCCCTTACCCTGCTGCCCGCGCTCCGCACAACGCGCACCTCCCGCAGGGCCGTGAGCCTGCAGGCCGAGGCCGCGCGCGTGGCGGACGACGCCTCGCTGTCGCCCGAGCAGCGCCAGGCGCTGCTGGCCTCGCGCTTTGCCACCCTCATGTCCCCCGCCGTCATGCTGCTCGAGCGCCAGCTGCGCGCCAGCTCCGGCCTCCGGCCCGAGACGCCGCACGAGGCCGCCTTCGCCGCCTCCGTGCTGCCGCGCCTGCGCGCCGCAGCCGGCGCGCTGCGCGAGGGATCCGGCGTGCGCGACTGGGCGCGCCCCGCGCCGGCATGGGCGCCGCTGCGCGCCGCGGTGGCGGCGCTGGCGCGCCGCCAGCGGCAGCCGCTGCCGCCCATGCAGGAGCTTTCGCCGCGGCTCGCGTCGCTGCTGGACTCCGAGGTGCCCATGCCGGGGTGCGCCGACGAGGCAGCGGCCGGCGGCGCTGGCGGCGGCGGGTTCGCCGCCGCTGCCGCGGCGGCGGTGTCGGCGGTGACGGTGGCGGGCGTGGGGGTGGAGGTGGTGGCGCTGCCCACCAAGACGCGGCCCAAGCGGGTGCTGCTGCTCGGCTCAGACGGCCGGCGCTACGGCTTCCTCATCAAGGGCCGCGAGGACCTGCGGCTGGACGAGCGGCTTATGCAGGTGCGGCGGCTGGCGCGCGTGTTGGGTGCTGCTAGGCGTGCTGGTCGGGCCTCGACGAGCGGCTGGCGCAGATGGGCCCTCAAGCAAATCAGGGCCGCATCCTTCGCAGGGCCATGCCAGGGCTTCCTTCGCACGCCCTTTCTCCGCCCGCCCACGCTGCTGCCCCCACACCCTCCCGCCCTCCCCCAGGTGCTCCGCGCCGTGCGTTCCATGCTGGCCGCCGACGCCACCTCCGCCGGCCGCGACCTGCCGGCCTGCGTGGTGCCGTACAGCGTCACGCCGCTGGGCCCCCGCGCGGGCCTCATCCAGTGGGTGCCCCACACGACCTCGCTCTTCGCCGTGTTCAGGGACTGGCAGGTAGGGCCCGGGACGGCACGGATGCTGGCCGCTGCTGTGGGGCCGGTGCGGTGGCGGCCGATCGCCGCTGCGCAGGGATCGGTGCAGCGTCTTGTTGCCGCACCTGAGTGCCCACGTCCGCCAATCCCCTCCTGCCTGTCCCGGCCCCAGAACGCCGCGCTGGAGCGGCACGCCTCGCTGGTGGCAGCGCGCGCCGAGGGCTGCGCCAAGGCCGCGGCCGAGGGCGTGCCGCCGCCGCCCGAGGTGCCCCCGCCTCCCCCTGCGGCCGCCAACCGACCCATGGACCTCTTCTACGCCACGCTGGTGCCCGCGCTGCAGGTGGGGTGGTGATGAGTGGGAGGGAAGTAGATGAGGGCAGGAGGCGCAGACAATTATGGCAAACGCCCGGACAGCCACGGCTCGGCCTCCCTGTCTTCGCAACATCCGTGCCTGTCAACGTGCATCAAACCCCAGCGCTTCCCGTCCGCCCGCAGGAGCGCGGACTGTCCTCCGCCACGCCCCGCCGCCACTGGCCGCAGGACTTGCTGCGCTCCGTGTTCACCAACCTGGCGGCCACCAGCCCCCGGCAGCTGCTGGCACGCGCGCTGTGGGCGGGAGGCGGCAGCGCGGCGGGCGCCTGGCGGCGGCAGATGCGGTTCGCGCGCTCCGCGGCGGCCATGAGCGTGGTGGGTGCGGGCGCGGGCGGGGGCGTAGGCACCAGGGCGCCGGCTTTGGAGCCGCGCTACGGCCGCCACAGCCACTGATCATGTGTGTTCATGTGTGCGCTGTCCCACCCCAGGTGGGCTTCCTGCTCGGTCTGGGCGACCGCCACCCGGACAACCTGCTGCTGCTGGCGGCCGAGCCCGGGGAGGGTGGCGCTGGGGGAGGAGGCGGGGGCGGCGGTGGCGGGCTGCTGCACATCGACTACAACTGCTGCTGGGACAAGGGCGCTCGGCTGCGGGTGCCCGAGGTGGTGCCCTTCAGGTGAGGGGAGCAAAGGGGGCTGGGGCCGGAGGGAATGGAACGGGTTGGGATGGTCCGCGCACGGGGGGGCCCATCGCCTGCCAGCCGCCTGGATCTGCACTTCCGCGGCCCCATTTCCAGCACCGCCCGCACCCCGCATACGCCACCGCCCAACCAGGCTGAGCGGCATGATGACGGCCGCGCTGGGCGTGGGCGGCCTGGAGGGCCCCTTCCGGGCCTGCGCCGAGGCGGCTCTGGGCTGCCTGCGGCGGCGCCGCGAGGCCCTGGCTGGGCTGGGCGAGGCGGTGCTGGGCGACCCTGGGCTGGACTGGGGGCTGGAGCGGGAGGACGCGGCGGCGAGGCAGGACATGGAGCTGGCGGTGGCGCTGGGGCTGGCAGCGAGCAGGTGCGTGCGGCGGCTGCGTGCTCGTGAGATGCGTTGGCGTGGGGTGCTCCAGCGGGCAAAGGCCTCCTCTGATGGCCTCGCGCGGCCCTGGCATGGCGGCGAGCAGGTGCGGTCGCCCTAGCCCGGAACGCCGGTCGTGCAGCTGGGGCTCAGCGCGGGCTGCATCCGCTCCGCTCCTCCGACCCTCTAGGACCCCTGCCGCCGGCAAGGGGCTCGGGCTGGAGGCGGCACAGCTGCTGCACTCCGGGCCCGGGTCAGGCGCCTGCATCAACGTGCCCCAACGCTGCCCTCGCCGCACCCGCAGGGCCGAGGAGGCTCAGCGGCAGCTGGCTGGTGCCGAGGCGGCGCTGCCCGGCCTGCTGTGCGGCCCGCTGGGCGAGCTGCTGGGTTACTGCGAGGACCACAGCCTGGCCGAGGCGCTGCGGGGCGCGGCGGCGGAGGCGGCGCAGCGCATGGCGGCGGCGCGGGTGCGGGCCTCGTGGGGGGCCGGGGGAGGGCGCCGCGCAGGGGTTGGGGTGGGTAGGGATGCTGGCTCAAGCCCTGCCGTTTGGCCGTTTGGAGCAGACGGTGATGCGCCGCTCTTCGCGGCGATAGGGGAAGCTGGCCTGAGGGCGTGTGTGGGCGAGGGAGCTACCACAGCTCTGCATGCGCACACGCACGCACGGTCACAAACACAGTTGCGGCCGTTGCTGGGCTCACACTGCGCCCCGGTCGTGTGGCCCCGCAGGCGGCGCTGGAGGCGGCCAACCGCTCCGAGGGCGAGGCGGGCGCCGTGATGGCGGCCGCCGCGCAGGAGGCCGCCAGCCTGGCGGTGGAGGCAGAGGCGCTGCGCGCGGCGGCGCCGGCGCTGCTGCAGCAGTGCGGCGGCTGGGCGCAGCAGCACGCGGCGGCGTTAGGCGCGCTGCGGTGCGGATTGGGGCCGGGGGGCAGGTCAGGGGCACAGCCGGCTTCGCTGCTCGATGTGGCTCCATTGCGCCCGTGCCTCCTCCCCATCTAAGCACCCCGCTCCTCTGACTCTCGACCTCGTGTTGTCCCCTCCCTGGCCCTGCCCCAGGGACGGCTCCTTCCTGGACGGCGGCGCCGCCAGCGGCAGTGTGTGGCGAGCCCGCGACAGCGCCGCGCCGCTGGGGCTGCTCTCGCCCGTGCTGGGCGTGGGGCCGCCGGGCGCAGGGCCGCCGCCGCCGCCGTCGGCGCTGGCGGGCGCGGCGGCGCCGCTGCTGCCCTCGGTGGTGGGCGGCGACGGCTCGGCCCTGGCGCAGATGCCGGAGGTGCGATCTCCTCCGGGGCGAGGGGCATGGGATGCGGCGGCATGTCCAACGTCACGGCTGCGCGTGCGGTGGCCACTGCATAGGGCCTCGTCCTTGCTCACGTCAACTCCACGAGGTCGTAATTGTGCGCCCCGCCACCCAACCCTATCTGCCCCCCTTGTCCGGCCCCAGGAGCTCATCATCGCCTGCCACCAGCTGGACGCGCAGGCCGAGGAGCGACTGGGCAACCGGGAGGCGGCGCTGGCGGACGCAGTTGCCGTGCTCACACAGTACGGCACAATCGTGCGGAAGCTGCTGCCGGGCAGCTACCCGGCGGCTTCCTACCACCACCGCTGGGCGCAGGCGCTGGCCGCGCTGGCGGCGGGCGGCCTCGCGCTGCCGGCGGTGGCGCAGGCGCAGGCGCTGGCGCCACGGGAGCCGCGGCCGGCGGACGTGGCCATCGCCTGGCAGGCCCTGCGAGGCTCGCAGCGGCTGGCGACGGCGGCGGCGGTGGTCCTGGCGCCGGCGTCGCCCGACGGCGCGGCGGCGCTGGCCGGCGGCGTTGCTGGCGCGCGCGTGGAGGGCCGGGAGCTGGCGGGCGCGGTGGCGGCGGCGGCGCGCGCGCTGGCGGAGGCGCAGGCGCCGGTGGCGGCGGCAGCGGGTGTCGCCGCCGCGGCGGCGCCGGCGGCAGACGCGCTGCAGCGGCAGCTGGCGCAGCTCCTGGGTCGGGGAGCGAAGCCGCTAACGCCGGCGCCGCTGCAGGTGACCGCGCTGGACGAGGCCGGCGGTGCCGTCGCGGCGGCGCTGGCTGGGCTGCTGCGGTCGGCTGAGGCTCGGCTGAAGGCCCTGCACGGCCGCATGCCGCCGCCGACAGCGGACCTGGCGGCGCCAGTGCCCGGCGGCGCCGCCGCCATCGTCGCAGACTTCACCCGACTGTGCGGGGAGGTGGCGGCGCTGGCTGGCGCCGTCGGCGGCGCCGCCAGCGCCGACCCGGCCTTGCGCGCGCTGCTGGCGGCGCCGTCAGCCGGACCCGGCACGTCCGCGGCGCCGCTGCCGCGCTGGCTGGCGGCCGCCGCTGAGGTGTGTGGCCGCTGGCCGGAGATGCAGCAGCGGCTGGCGGCGGACGTCGCGCCGGAGCTGGCGGGACAGGCCCACGTGAACGGCGGCGCTGCCGCCGCCGGCACAGCCGCCGCCGCCAGGCTGCCTGACTCGCCGTTGGCTCAGGCTGCCGCCGACTTGCTGCCGCTGCTGCAGCCGCTCGAGTCAGCGCTGCTCGCGGCAAGGGACGCACATGCGGGCGGCGCCGCGGCGGCGGAGGCGGCGGCGACGGAGGCGGCGGTGGGCTCGCTGCGGCGGTTTTACGGCGTCGTACTGGGGCCGGCCCGCATGCCCCCAGAGCTGCAGGCTCAGCCCGGCGCGGAGCCGCTGCCTGGCGGCGGCGGCGAGGGCTGGCTGGAGGCCGGCGGCGGCGGTGGCCATGCCGCGTTTGCGGCGCTGACGTCCTGGTGGGCTGCGGCGGCAAAGCCGGCGGCGGCGGCGGAGCTGGACGACGATGACGGCGCCGTCATCGTCCTTGCGGCCGCCGTCCGCCGGCTCGAGCTGCCGCCAGCGCTGCGGCCGCTGTGGCGCTGCGTAGTGGCGGCCGCGTCGGCGGCGGCGTCGCTGCGGTCGTGCCAGGGCCTGCGTCTGGCGGCGCCGCCAGGCACCGACGGAGCCCTGGCAGAGGCCTACGCCGCCGTCAGCTGGCTCCTGGCGCGGCGGGCGGCGGAGGCGCAGGCGCGGCGCCTGTGTCCCGTGCTGCTAAGGCACCTGCCCGAGCTGGCGGCGGCGCTCGAGGCGGCGGTGGCGGCGGTGCGTCCGCCCGCTGGCGGCGCCGCGACAGCGCCGCAATCGGCGGCGGCGGCCGAGCTGGTCCCCTTTACGGACTTCAATCCGGAGCTCGAAGGCGACGGGGAGCTGCTCGGCGGCCTGGATGATGCCGACGGCGGCGGCGGCGGCGCTGACGGTGATGCCGACGCAGACGGCTGGGGCAGCTATGACGGCGGCGACGACACCGGCGAGGGCGGTGGCGGCGGCGATGACAATGACTATGACCTGGATCTGGGATTGGATCTCGATCTCGATGACGGCTTTGAAGGCGGCGGCGATACAACTTGCGCCAGCGCCGCGGACGGCGGCGCCGCCACCGGTCGCCAGGACGCAGCGGCGCCGCCGCCACCCCCAACGGTCGCTCCAAGCGGGCGGGCGCCGCCGGCCGAGGTAGCGGCGCTGCTGGAGCGCCTGGCAGCGCGCGCAGCGGCCGCGGCCACTGCCGCCGCAGCGGCGGCGTTGCAGCCCGTGCCGCTGCCGGAGGCGCCCGGCTCCTTCCCCGGCCATGGCGCCGCCGCCGCCTGGGCGGGCTGCCCCGAGGCGCGCATGTGCCGCGCTGCCCGGCTGCAGCGGCTGGCCTGCTACGAGTGGCTCCACGAGCACCACCTGCTGCAGGTGCGAGCGGGGCCGCTGCGTGTCTGGCATGTCGTTGTACGCGTCACCGCCTGCGGTTGCGCCACGTCTGCGTTAAGGACCGCCGAGGTGGCGGTGACTTGGTATCTGCCGCACCCCCACAGCTGAGGTGGCAGCGCCTACACGCACCGCGATCGAGCCTTGCTACCCAGGCTGAAGGCGGCTTGCCAACACCCACAGCACGCATGCTGTTCGCGACCCAGTCCCTCACTGCGGCTGCCTGCCTGCCCCTCCCGGTCCTGGCCCCGCCAGGCGCTGCCCTCCGGCGACCCGCGCCTGGGCTCCGGCCTGGCGCTGTTCTTCGCCTCGGCCGCCGCCGACCCGCTGCAGCCGTCGGCCCGCGCGCTGGCGGCTCCCAGCAGGCTGCAGCTGCTCACCCGCCTGCAGGTGGGGCGGGCCGTGGGGGGAGGCGGACAGGAAGGGCGTCGGGGGGATAGGTAGCGGCCGGGCGTGTTGAGGGGAGGCCGGAGTCGTCTGTGTCGTTGTTGGAGCGCCCTGCAGCTGATCCCTGTTGTGGCGCCGTCCCCTCCGTTGTACACGGCTCATCCCTCCCTCCTGCACCCTGTCGTGGGCCGCCTTCCCACTCGTACTCGCCAGGCGTGTGTGGACGCACTGCCCACTCTGGACCGCTCCCTGGCCGAGTGGGAGGCCGGCAGCGCCAGCGCAGCCAACCAGGTGGGGCCCCTCCTGCATCACACGGAGGGGCTGCAGAGCACACACATGCGCAGCCGCCGGTCTGGATCCCTGCCATCGAACACGGGCACGGGAAGGCCACAGGCTCACCGTGCCACCCATGCCCCACTGTGAGCTGCCTGCCACCTACGCCCCTCCGTCCCTGCCTGCCTCCTCCTTCCCGCAGGTAGTGGCGTTGCTTCGCGGCTCGCCGCAGCAGTTTGCGGTGGACACGGCCCTGGCGGCGCAGCGCGCGGCGGCGCTGGGCGGCAGGCGGGCGGCCTGGCTGGCGGCAGCGCGGGAGGCGGCGCAGCGGGTGTGCCAGGTGCGGCGAGAGGCGGGGCTGGGGCCGCGGTTGAGGGGTGACAAGAGCCGACAGGGGCTGCAGCACACCAGGTGCCGGGCCCCCGCAGGGACCGGGGCAGTGACCGGGTAGCTGCAGGCGTCTGGCTGGCGCCAGCCAGGCCGGGGCTCGTCGACCCGCCTGCCTCGACGCCGCTGCCGGCCAACCGGATCCCAACACCCTCGACACAGGCCCGTGCCTGCCATCCCCTGCCCTGAGCCCGCTCCTGCCCAACCCGCTCCCAACCCCCGTTAACAGATGTCCGAGGCGCTGCTGCAGTTTGAATACTCGCGGCAGGGCATCGTGTGGGCGCCCGGGGCGCCGCCCGCCGCCGACGGCTTCGCCCCCCACGGCCAGCTGCTGGGTCGGGCCGAGGTACTGGCGGCGCTGGCGGCGGGCGCTGGCGGCGAGGCGGCGCGGCGCGCGGCAGTGGCGGAGGCGCAGTCGCGACAGGTGGAGGCGGCGCGGCGGGCGGCGGACGCGCGGTACGCCCTGGAGCTGGCGCAGGTGAGGGGGTGTTGCGGGGTGAAGCGTTCGGCCGGTGCTGCCGGGCGGGGCGGGCTTGGGCAATGATGTCGCCGGGCGGGTGTCCCCATGCCCACCGCGGCATGTTGTGAAGGACTCGGTACCGTACCACAACTTGCGTTGAGCCTGCGGTGCACCCTCCCTCCCTCGCCCCACGCTCGCCGCCTGCCCTCCCCTGCCGCTCCCTCCCTCCCGCCCCGCAGTACGAGGAGGTGTGCGCCTCCTCGCAGCTGTCCGCCCACCTGCCGCAGCTGGTGGCCCGCAGCCTGGAGCTGGCGGCGGCGGTGGAGCAGGGAGAGCCGCTGGCGCGGGAGCTGCGGGCGCTGCTGGCGGGCAAGCTGGGTGAGCGGTGACGGGCCTGGGGCCTGGGGCCTGGGGTCTCGTACGCGGGGTGCACGGTGCTCCTGTGGACGATCCGATCGGCACGATCTTGGCAGCGCCGGCCCCTGAGTCACATGTGGGGGCCACCCAGGCGGGGTGCTCTGTGGGCAGCAGCGGGCGCGGTCCGACTCCGACACCCCGTCGCCCTGCTTCACCACAACCCAGCTCACCACAACCCAGGTCCACCACAACCCAGGTCCACCACAACCCAAGTCCACCGCCCCACCGGTGCCTCGTCCCCGCCTTGCCTCCAGGCCCGGCGCTGCGCGAGCTGTCCTCCGTGGCCTCGCAGCACGAAGCGGCCGCCGACGTGGCCTCCGTCGCCGCCGCCGTCAGCTCCCACTACGAGCGCTGCCGCGCCGCCGCCGAGGCGCTGGCGGAGGCGCTGCCCGCCACGGCGGCGGCGCTGGCGGAGGCGGACGCGGCGGCGCCGCTGCCGGCCGAGATGTGCAGCGAGGTGGGCTTCCTGTCGTCGCAGCTGCTAGGCGGGCCGGCGGAGGCGGAGGCGACGGCGGCGCGCGCGAGGGCGCTGCTGGAGGCCATGGCAGCGCCGGCGGCGGCGCTGCAGCCGGTGGCCCACACCATACCCGAGGTGCGCCGCTGAGGGGTGCTGGGATGAGGGCAAGGGAGCTAGGAGCTGGGCACGGCTCTGATTGCGGGAGGAGGGGCTGTGCAGCAGCTGGGTGGGCGCCAGGTGTTGGGAGCCGGGCGCTGACCGTGTGCCCCCTGCGCTCGGCCCCCGTGCGGCCCTGCCGCTGCCCTACCCTTCGCTGCTCCCGCAGCTGCCGCGCGCCATCTCGCAGCTGCGCTCGGAGCTGGGCGCGCTGGCGGCCGCCGCCGGCAGCATCGCGGCTGCGCTGCAGAGCAAGCACCTGCTGCCCGGGCACACGGCGCGGCAGCAGCAGCCCCAGCAGGCCAACAGCAGTGCCAGCAACAACACCCCGCAGCAGCCTGTCGACAAGGACAAGGCGGCCACGCCTGAGCCCACGCCGCCGGCATCGCAGCAGCCGGCGGCGCAGCAGCCCGCCTCCGGCAGTGCCTCCGCCGCCGCCAGCCAGGCCCTTGCCGACGGCGCCGCCGCAGCGCCCGCGGCGGCGGCGCAGCCCCGCCGCCCGCAGCGCAGCGCGGCGGACGAGGCCCGGCGCCGCGCCTTCGCGGCCACAGCGCTGCGCCGCTTCATCGCAAAGCTGGAGGGCCGCGATCCGGCGCCCGGGGGCAGCGGCGGCGGCGGCGAGGGCGGTGCCGCTGCTGGCGCCGCCGGGGGCGGCAGTGGGGCCGCAGGTGGTGGTGTGGCGGTGGGTGTGGGTGAGCAGGTGGAAGTGCTGGTCCGCCAGGCCACCAGCGTGGACCGGCTGGCGGCCATGTACGAGGGATGGGCGGCGTGGCTGTGAGGGCCGGGGCGGGGCCACAGGCTGCCTGGATGGGGGGCGTGGCTGGTAGGGCTGGGGGAGGGCCCGGCGCTGGGTGGTTCACGGGACCGTGGCTCCCAACTGGGCCGCTGTTATTACGGTATTACGGTGAGCGGTGCGACTCGGCCCATCCTACATGGGCGCTCCCAGGGGAGCGAGGCTCTCTCCCCTGCCCATCAAAGCCACTCGGGCCGACAGGCGCGAGCACCCGGCTACTGGTAAAAAGACAGTGAATGAGGCCCGCAGACGTACAGGCCTCGACACGCCGCGTCGCTGCCGCAACGCCAGCCGGCGCACGGCCTCTCCATGCTGCATGAGTAGGCCTGCTCGCGCATGCCAGCGCTACACACCACATCTCATCGTCGCCCCAGAAGGCGGTGCAGCGCCTCCTACCTCGCCCCTCCCACGACCGCACAGCAGCACCGGCGCTCATCACAATCCCAAATCCTGAGGCTCTCACCCTTAGCACTTCCGTGCTGCCAGCAGCCAGCACGCAAGGCCCTGGAGCGCTCCGTCGCTGTGGGATGGAGCGCGCGCACCCGACTGTACTAGCTAGACTTGAGACGTACAGGCCCCAACACCCTGCCGCCACGCCAGCCAGCGCGCGCCCCGATCGTAATGCACAGGCAGGCCTGCTCGCGCACGCCAGCGCTGCATACCACCTTGGACCTCGCCCCTCCCTCGTCCTCACAGCAGCACCTCGGACCAGCCACCATCAGGCCGCTTGGCCCTGGGCGTTCATCACACTCGTAACTCACGAGTCTCAACCCCAGCACTACCCTGCTCCTATCCAGCACGCAAGGCGAGCGCAGGCTCCCGCCCGCATGCAGGCGCCCCTCCGTCTCCGAAGCGCCGCCATGCACCCTCACTTGGGCTTGAGGGCGCCCGGCAGCGGCAGCAGCGACCACAGCCCGCTCAGCAAGTTTGCCGGGCTCTTGGTCACCCCGTCCGTCAGCTCCTTGGCCAGCGCCGTGGCACCGTCACGGACCTGGCAGCAGAGCGCATGCAGGAGAGGTCGCGACGGGAGCCAGGGGGCGGGGCATGGGGGGCCGCGGGCATGGGCAGCGTGTGCCACAGGCAAAACGAACAGCGAACCGGCAGCGGGGAGAGAGGTAGGTGTGGCGGCAAGCGGCGCGGGCCGACACATGAGCCCGGCCGGGCGGCACGAGTACGAGTACCCTCCCTCCCTCCCTGGCCCCGCCGCCCACCTTTTCGTGGCGGTCGTCCAGCACCTTCTGCAGCGTGGCCCGAGCCAGGCTGCGGACCCGTGGGTCACGAACCACGGACAGGTCGGTCGGGTCCTGGTGCGGGAGCCGGGCCAGGGAGCAGCACGGGGGGTAGGAGTCCCTGGGAACCCCTGCCGCAAAGGTCGACCCCGCCGGCGCAGGTGCACCCGCGGCTGCCACCCAGCCCCAGGCGCCGGTCCCCATCCGCAGGGCGGACATGATTAACAAAAAAAGCCGCCCTCCACTCCGCCCTCTCGCGCGCCTCCCTGGATCACCTTGTACAGCGCGCTCAGCTCCTCCCAGCTCAGCGAGGTGCCGTCCTCCCCCGCCTGCTGCGCCACCTGCTCAACACGCCAACAGGCCACAGGCGTGGGGCACTGCTTGGTGCGGGCCTCCGCGCACGCCGGCTTGGGTCGCTGGCCCGCCTCTGCGCCTCCCGACCGCCGCCCCCTCGCCCGCCTTCGCCACGCGCGCTGCTGGCGCCAACGCGGGGGCCCACCCGGCGCTGCGGCGCACCTTGTCTTCAAGCTCCGCCACGCCCCTGGCCAGCGCCCGCTGGCGGCCGCCGCCCTCCCACTCGTCCGTCATGAGCCGCTGCCGCAGGTGGTGCAGCGACTCCAGGTACCCTGGGGCAGGGCAGCGGGTGGGCGGGAGGGACGAGCCGGGGGCGCAGCGGGGAGCGAGGTAAGAGGCATACAGGGTAGTGCGCGTGTATGGCGCATGTGGTGCAGCAATTCCAGGTACCCCGGAGCAGAGCAGCTGCAAGGGGCCAAGTAAGCAGCGTGTGCGTGAATGGATGGCGGCAGAACCACCCACCCACCCCTACCCTCCCACACACACACACATGCACACAGTGCCGCCACCCCCACGCACCCGACTGCACCAGGCGCGTGATGCGGGGGTGCAGCTTGGACAGGCCCTCCGCCACAGCCTCCGTAGCGCCCGCGCCGTCGCCCGACGCCGCCGCCGACGCCGCCGCCGAGGCCGCCGCGCCCACGTCCTGCGCCGCGCCCCTGCCCTCGCCGGTCCCGTTACCATCTTTGCCGGCTTTCGCGCCGCCGCCGTCCTCCGTCGACGCCGAGCGCCGCTCAGAGTGCCCTAGCCGCGTGCCGGCGGCGCCGTCAGAGTCCGAAGGCGCCTCCGGCGGCTGCTTCCGCAGCGCCGCCACCTCTGCCTCCAGCGCCGCCAGCCGGCTCAGCATGACATCGCGGAACGAGGCATCCGGGCTCTCGCAGCTCTGCCCGCTCTCGGCGTCGGCGTCGGCGTCGCCACTGCCGTTGTCTTGAGTGCTTGCCACGGGCCCCGCCGACGTGCCGGCGGCGGGGCGCGGCGCAGGCTCGGCCTGGGCGTGAGTAGTGTGAGTGTGGCGGTGCGTGTGGGAAGCGCCGGCGGAGGCGAGGGGCGCGGGCGCAGCTGCGAGGGCCGGCAGCAGCAGGGCCCTGCGGGAGGAGGGGGCGGCACGCACTAGGAGGAGCGCTCGGGAAGAGCAGCGGGGCGCAATATGTGACCGAGAAGGGCAGCGTGGCAGGGGTGGCTGCCGCAGGCGGAACGGGGAGAGGCGTGGTGCACGTTGACTTCACCTCGCGGCCAGCGAGGGCTGCCCCGCTGGCGGCCGGAGCAGCGCCAGGAGGCCAGCGTGGTGGCTGCAGCAGCAGGCGGGCGAGGCAGCGACGCGCAGCAGGGCCGCTGATGCGGCCGCGGCCGCGGCAGCGGCAGCCATGGCGGCCGCGATGCGGTTGCGCAGCTGCTGCGCGATGTAAAAGGAAGCAGCTGGAGCTGGGGGCGCGAAGGCGGGAGGTGCGCCGCGGCGCCTAGCAGCAGCAGCGTGGGCAGGAGCAGGGCCAGAGGTACGCCGCAGAGCGAGCCGTGCGATAGGCTACCGGTAGTCAAGTGCAGGGGCGCCGATGAGAAAAGGTTGCGTTGCGCGAGTAAAGGATGGCGCCGCCTGAGGGCACCCGGTGGTGTGTGACCCATGGGACCGTGGCGTGGACCGTGCCGTGGACCCAAGCAGGTGTGACCCCTGGATCAGGAGGGGTGCTCCTGAGCTGGATGGGTGTGGGCCACGACCATCCAGGTTTGTCGACTCCTGTCGTCTGCTTGGGAGGATTGCAAGCCTCCTGTCCCAGCGGCAGGCCGTGCAACAGATCGAGCTCGTACGCAGAGGGACATGCATGCGGATATGTGTGCGTGTCAGCGCTCAACGCCAACACGTCAGTGCTGCTGTCACATGCCACGGTGGCAAAGTTGTTACTTTAGCCTCATCCAGATACCAGAAGGGCAGCTCACAACATCGCCTCAGCCAAGCCGTTGCAGGCACCCGAGCACAGGCAGCAACAGGCCACCCCGAAGCTGGCAACCAGGACGGAGACCACCTCCCTCCAGCCGATTCCAGTTACCCATGTACTGCGACCAAGAGGTATCCTTGCTGCGACATGCTGCTGCAGCGGAGCAGCGATGCCTCGGGCCCGGGCAACGTCCCCACAGCGCTGGCGACCCTGTGTGCAGCCAGCTAGCTAGCTGTGGTGGCCGCCACACGGGCCCCCCCTGCCCCCGGCGCCTGGCCACGCAACGCCAGACCACGCTAGCACACTCAGGCGTTGTGGTTGATGGCCCTCATCTCTCATCAGTAGTAGCCCTCGAGCCAGGCCAGCAGCTCGTCGTCCCCAACACGCTCCCCAGCCAGCTCACCCTTCCCGCCCGCCTCACCCTCCGAAACGCCAGCGGCGCCGCCCGGCGCCTCGCGACCCCGCCTCTCCCCCGCCGCAGCCCCAGACCCCCGCACCCCCGCACCACGCACCAGATCAAGCAGCTCGCCGCCCTGCCCAGCCGCCCGATCTGCGTCGCCGCCGCCACTAGGGCCTCGGGCAACGTCCGTGACGTCGTCACCGGCAGCCCCACGCAGCGCCGCCAGCCAGCCACCGGCGCCCAGCGTGCCGCCGCCGCCGTCCAACCCAGCGCCCGCCCGGTCCGGCGCCTCCGTCGACGCCCCTGCGCCGCCGCCGTCAGCTCCAGTTTCGGGTGCGTAGCCGCCGAGACCCACCGCCCGCCGCCACAGCGCCCGTCCACCGCCACCGCCCGCCGCCGACAAGCCAGGAACGCCCAGGTCCTCCGCTGCCGCGGCGTCGGCGTCGCCCCTGGCCAGGCGCTCCGCCGCCAGCGCCCGGGTCGACAGCAACCCCGGGTCCTCCTCCGCCCAGCCCTCCGCCCCTGACAGCCCCAAGCCTCGTGCTGCCGCCCAGCGCTGCCCCGGCCGCTGCCCGCCGCCGCCGCCGCCACCTGGCGTTCCGCCCGTCAGACCCAGCGCCACCGCCACGTCATCCAGCTGACTAAGCAGCAGCTGCTCCATGTCGTCTTGTACGGCGCCGGAAGCTGCCGACCCGCGGGTCACGCGCTGGCCGGCGGCGCCGCGCTCCGGCTCGCCCTGCAGCGCCTCGGGGGCGTCCCCCCTGACGTTGAAGCCACCCAGCGTGCTCTGCGCAAACTGGTCATCCGTGGCGGCGGTGGCGGCGGCGGCGGCGGCGGCGGCGGGGCCTGGCGGCGCCACCGGCCGACCCAGCAGTAGCTCCGCTGCCTGCGCGAAGAGCGTGGCGTTGCCTCGCCACGAAGCTAGCCTCTCCGCCGCCGCCAGGACCTCTGGCAGCGGCGTGGCGGCGCCGTCAGCGTCGGTGGCGGCGGCAGTGGCATTGGCGGCGTCGACGGCACGCTGCGGCAGGTCCCAGCTCTCCACCGCCGCCGCCAAAGGGTCGTCGCGAGGGACGTCCGCCGCGCCGCCGCCGCCGCCGCCACCTCCCCCATCGCTGCCCTCCCTCGGATCCCATCGCTCGACGGTGCCCTCGTCCACGGGCGTGCCGACGGGCGGCCCAGCGGCCGTGTCGCCGCCGCCGCCGCCGCCAGCCGCAGCACCACTGCCGCCACCGCCAGGCCGCCATGGCAGCACCTGCTCGCCCTGACCGGCATCCGTGCCTCGTGGCCCGAAGGCCGCACCCTGTCCTGGCGCGGCCGGTCGTGAGGGCGCGTCGGCTGCTGAGTTGGCTGGCGGCGGCCGGCGGCGCACGGTGTTGGGCAAGACCGCACCCTGGCTGGCGCCTTGCGCTTGCGGGGCGCCTTGCGAGCTACCGCCGACGCCGGCGCTGCGGCCGCCTCCCCCGCCGCCGCCTGCCACTGCACCGGTGGCCCCTGGTGGGCCTCCAGTGACGGCACCGCCGGTCCCACCGCCTGCCACCGCGCCACCCACGGTACCGCCGGCGGTGCCGTTGCCGCCGCCGATCACGCCGCCGCCGGCGGTGCCGTTGCCTCCGCCGCCGACAGCGCCTCCGCCGGCCGTGCCGTTGCCGCCGCCTCCGCCGGTGGCGGCGCCGCGCGCTGCCTCCTCTCTTGCCGCCAGCGCGATGAGGCCACGGGATGCTCGCACCAGCTCAAAGCTGAGGTACTGCAGCAGGTAGGCGTACCAGCTGGCGAGGGGTTGGGCGAAAGGGGGAGGGCGAGGGGGGAAGGGGTCGCACGCTGTGTGTGTGCACGTGTCGGCAGATAGACACGCGCTCGGTGAGCCACACACGAGGCAGCAGAGGTACGGTACAGCAGGCGAGATGGGTTTGCTGCACGGCAGATGGCGCCGGCGGTGTGCCGCCGACAGCCGACAGCTCGCCGCAGCGGGAGCGCGCAACTGGCGCGTACTGGCCAGGGCCTGCGGTGCACGCCAACGCCTCGTGGCCTTGCAGGTCCTACCGTATGACTCCAAAGTCGTTGAGAATGCGGCGGGCGTTGGCGTTGAAGCCCAGCCACACGCGCGTCAGGTTGAGCGCCACGCCGGCCTGACAGGCAGGGAGGCGAGGCATGGAGGCGAGACCGGTGCTGGAGGGTGAGGGCGGGGGCGGCACGACGGCGCGGGACGGCCAGCTAGCGGACCCAACAGCACAGTGGACATCCAACGGTGCGACAGCTGCGACAGCGGCATCAGCAGCCATGGGAGCGTCTGGGGGCTGCTGCAGCAGCGGTGGGATACACGGGCGAGACGTTGTGCGGCGGGGCAGGGCGGGCGGCGAGCGGGGGGGGCTCTGCAGCCCCTCGCCGCGGACGGGGGTCCCTGCTCCGCCCCCTGCCGCAGCCACCCGTGTGTCGTGCGTCGCCGCGCTTGCCTGGTACAGCGCGGGCGGGGGGCTCAGGTAGCCGCCGGCCGTGGGGCCCAGCGGCACCTGCGGGGCTCCAAAGGGAGCGGCAGCAGTTGCTGGGTAACCTGAAGCAGGGCTGAACAAAAAGGCCGTGCGATCCGCCTGTTCACAACCTTCGTGTTCAAGTGTTTGAGTGGAACAGGACCCCACTGTTGTGCTGCCGTACCTGCTTGCGGTACTGGATGCCGCGTACGGTGCAAGCCGACCTGCCGGGGCGGACCGGGCGCTGAGCACGCCGACCGCCACCGAGCTCAGACCGTGAGTCCAACCCACCTCCCGCCAGCCCGCAGCGCTCGGCCCGCCCACACACGTACCACGACGCCCGCCCCCGCCTGCCCCCGACTCCCCCTCTTCCTCCCTTGCCCACGCTGCACAACACACCTTTCCCCCCTCGTTCGCGGCTCCCACCGCCGTACCGGCGCCGTACTCACTTGTACGGCAGGTTGCACGTGAGCGGCGTGAGCGTGAGCCGCAGGCTGGGCTGTGCGCACGTCACGGCGCCGCTGCTGCCGTCCACGGTGCAGTTGCCGCCCAGCACCCCCAGCGACGCGATGGGCCCGATGCAGCCCGCAGGCACCAGGCGGCCGCCGGGCGTGGCCACAGGACCCGACACCAGTAGCGCCGCCAGCCTGGGTCGGTGACGGAGGGCGGAGAGCAGAGGGCGTGTGAAGGGAAATTGGGGATGGGGCGTGTGCCGGGGTGGTGCTGCGAAGCCGCCTCCTGGGCAGCACAGGTGGTTGTGCGGTGGGTCGACGTCCGGCCCGCTCGCGACGCAGCCTGGCAGCGGCGGCGCGCAGAGGGGGCCGTGATGTGGGGCATGCTGGGAGTGCTGGGCGGCGGCCCGAGATGGTGTTTGTTGGCCAACCACCCAACCACCATGGCCAACCTGTCCGCCAAGTCGTAGCCGACGGGCGTGACCACGTCCCGCTCCAGCCGGGCGCGCGCGGGCGGCGGCAGCAGCTCGATAGGCCTGGTGTGGGGGGCCGGCGAGGGCGCAACGGGCGTGGCTGGTGCCCACTGCGGGCCGAGGGGTTCCAGCCGCCGCCCGCCGCCCGCCGGCCGCACCGGGTGAGCTGGTTGGGCAGTGCCTGGGCGACGTAGCCGTAAAAAGGCGTGTTGAAGAGCCTGCGTGGGGCGAGGGCGCGGAGGCCTTGAGCGGCGCGGCGCCTAGGGCGGTGTGAGGCCCGTGAGCTTGGAGCGCCGCTGCGGAGGGCCGCGACGCCCACGAGGCCACGTTGAGGGCGTCCTCGGGACATCCACAGCAACGACACATGACGGCTCAGGACGACATCAGCACACACACCAGCCGCGTTCGTGTTACTCTATTCCCTTCCTTTACAATGCTTCCACAAGCAGTCAAGCACCTGTTGAAAATGGCGCGCACAATCAGGTCGTCCAGCTGCCCCGCGGTGGAGATGGACAGGCCGCCGAAGCCAAACGGGAAGCCGGCGAACGTGAAGCCGCCGCCGCGCAGCGGGAACTCGCTGGCGCCGCCGCCCTGGCCCAGCGGCTGCAGGGCGCCTGTGCCCGAGCCCACGTGCGAGCCCAGGCCGAGGCCCAGGCCCAGGCCCAGGCCTGGTAAGTCTAGGATGCCTCCGAGGTCGTGGAGGCCGCCCAGACCCAGGCCGTCCAGGCGGGGGTCGTCTAGCAGCGCCGCCGCCAGCCCGCCGCCGCCGCCCCCGGCCGCGAGGGCGTTGGCGAGCGCGGTGCGGAGCGCGCCGCCGCCACCGCCGCTGCCGAGGCCGGCCAGGGGGCCGGCGTCAGCAGCGGCGGCGGCGCCGCGGAGGAGCGCCTCGCGCAGCAGCGCCCCGCTGCCAAAGCCGCGGTCAGCGGCGGCGCCGTCGCTCGCACCAGCGGCTGGCTCGGCGGCGGCTTGGGCGAGGCGCCGGCGGAGCTGGCGGAGGGGCTCAGGGGCGCCAGCGTCGGCGTCAGCGGCGGCCGGCAGCAGGCCGCACAGCATACTCAGAAGCAGCAGTGCCGCCACCGCCACCGCCGCCGGCACGTGGCGAAGGCGAGGGAGCCCTCGAGGAGGTGCGCGAAGCAGCAGCCGCGGCAGCGCGCAGAGCCGGGGGCCCATGGTCCCCGAGGCAAGCAGTGATGGCTTCGCTTTAGTCCAATCAAGCAGGCCCGAGTGTCGCAGCAGCGCCGAGCTGCCGTCAAGGCACCGCGGCTAGCGGCAGCAGGGCACGGGGTGAAGGGCCTGCGAGCTGCGGACAGGGCTGCGGAGAGGGCCGCGGATGGGTGGCTGCTGCGCGCTGTCGGCCGGGCCAAGACTTCGCGGCCCAAGCGGGCTGGGACGTCCAGTTAGGGTGTCAAGCTGGCTGATGGGCTGCCGTGTTGGTGGCATCGGGGGAGGGTGCCAAGAGCGCCGCGTGGCGAGGACCAGCATAACAAGTACGGCAATTGTGTACGGCACCCCGCCTTGTCGCCTGTTCGCGGGGCGCGCGCTGGCGCTGCATCGCCTCGCGGGCCACGCTGTTCACGGACGCCCGGGCGCTGTGCTGCTAAGCCACGTCGACCACCGGCCCAGTAAACGATGTCGTTGAGATCTGCAAAGGGGGGGGGGCCGCGTAATCACGACGTCGGCCTGCTCGGGCAGGCCAAGAGATGGCAGCCGCAGGGGGGCTGAGGCTTATATCCGGCTGCCGGCTGGTGTGTTGCCAAGAGGGCTGCATCTGCTGTTGTCGGCGAGTCTCTGTTAGCGCATTTGCACGTGTGTGCATACGGCAGTGTGTACGGCACCCCGAGAGCCCTACCTGGTCGGCGACGCACAGCCATCTAGAGTTTCCAAACGCCGCGATGGCGCTCACACGCGCGCTCCGCTCCTCGACATCAGCCACGAACAGAGCCAGCCTTGTAGCGGGCGCTCGCGCTGGCGCTGCTTCGCCCCGCGTTGCCATCTCCACTGTTTCCTCTAGCCGCGCTGTTGGTACCGCAACCCTTGCCAGGCAGCTGCTTCGCAGCGTTAGCACCTCTGCGATGGGCCCAAGCTCGGGTGCAGTCAGCGCGGCGACCAACGGGGCGAGCTCGGTGGAGGTCGCCACGTTTGCGCTCGGCTGATTCTGGCACCCGGTGGGTTACTGCTATAGCCTTCGAAGCTGCTGGCACGTAAACGCCCGTGGAAGGCTGGATGCATCTTCGCGACACTCCTTCGTCGCACATCGCCAGAGGCACTACGGGTACTGCTTAAGAGCGTCTGACATGAGTGGTCCGCGTTGCAGTATGCGCGTCTTAGTAGACCCAACAGCGCCTCCCGGCCACACGTTCCGTTCGCACGCCCTCCCCTCGCTCACATGCCCTTCTCTAGCACAGCTAACCCGACCGCATTTGATCCCGACCCCTATGTTCCTCCTCGCTGCTCGCCGAACTTGCAGGAAGCTTCCTTCGCGAAGCTTCCCGGTGTTGTGAAGACGCGCGTGGGCTACACAGGCGGCAGCACGCCCAACCCCACCTACGGCAGCGTCTGCGCGGGCGACGGCCACACGGAGGCGCTCCGTGTGTGGTTCGACCCTTCCATCATTACCTACCGCCAGCTGCTGCAGGTGCGGGAACCGCGGGATGGCATTGGCGGCCACGGCTGCACTCGGTGCCGCTGAGGACGTGGCTGCTGCTGCTGGGGCTGTGAGGAGGCCGCAGGGCTTCCAGCTCACGCAGGGCGGCTCGGGGACTACCTGGGGCTGCCTGGGCTCACACGCAGGGCTCGCCCACTGGCGTACGCCCCACAGCCCGCTCCCGTCCTCTGGCCCCCGCTGGCTGCCTCCTGCCTGAGTCCGTCTGCCGCCTCCCGGTTCTTCTCCCGCCCGCCCGGTGTGCTGTGATGTGCTGTCCGGCCGCAGATGTTCTTCCGCGACCACGACCCCACCCGCCGCGCCAAGCGGCAGTACAAGAGCGCCATCTGGACGCACGGCGAGGCCCAGGCGCGGGAGGTGGCGGAGGTGGTGGCGGAGATGGAGGCCAAGTACAAGGTGCGGCGGTATCCCAGGGGTGAAGCGTACTAGTGACGGGCGCGTTCCAACAGTGCCAGAGGCCCGCGCTCATCCCTACCGGTCCCGGCCAGCCCATCGCCATCGCCGGTGACCTTGCCAACAGCAACAGCGCGCGCACGCGCTGCCGTAGCGGTAGCGTAGGCAATTGCGTGCGATCTGCAGGCAGGGGGAAAGCGGAGGGCGCAGGGCGGCGGCGTGGAGGCTTGGGTGCGTGTCAGGAAGCAGAGGTGCACGTGCTTGGTGTCGTGGTGTGCGCCCAGCCGCGCGCTGAGGTGCGACGATGATGGCCGAGCGTGGGAGGAACATCCCGCGGATCCAGGCCGGCCCGCCCGGGGATGCCGTCGCGGCCATGGCGCCGTCTCCCGTCGCCCTGCAGGGCAGCGTAGAGCCTGTCCTTGCTACTGGACAGCATACCATCCAGTGACATCAACATGAACATGTTGCGATGACAGGTTGTACGTGATTGAGATGGTGCTGCCCGCGCTCCTGGCCGCAGGTCAAGCTGGCCACCACGGTGGACCCGGTGGGCGACTGGTACGACGCCGAGGAGTACCACCAGAAGTGTGAGTGGCAGGGGGGGAGCGGGGAGGTGGCCGGGCAGGGCAGGGAGGGGCGGGCAGGGAGGGGAGGGCAGGGTGGGCAGGAGTCATTCGTGGGGCAGCTGGACTGGTGCGGGAAGGGGATGGTGGCGGGCGGGCAGTTGCTGCTGCGGCGGGGGCAAGGGAATGAAACTGCCGCCCCAGTGCGCACGCGGCCGCCGTGCGCCGCGCACCCCCTCACGCCCCCTGCCTCGGCCCCTGTCCGCCCGCAGACATCGAGAAGCAGATCTCCCGCCGCGGCGTGGGGGCCTGGTAGCCAGGCCCCACCTCAAGGCCGCTAGCCCGAGAGGCCCGCGCCCGCGGAGGAGGCCGGCGCGGCGTTGGGCTCGCCGAGGAGGGCCCTGGACCGAGCTGGCACGGCGCGGCTGGCGGCTGAGGGCCTCGGCAGGGGAGCCCCCGTGGCGCCCAGGCCTGGCAGCAGCCTGAGCGGCGGCGCCGGAGACCTGGAGCCGCTCGGCGCTGAGCTGGCCTGAGGGCTAGCCTGGGTCGCCGCCCGCACAACTTGAGGGCGGCTGGCCCGGGGCTGTGCGGCATGCAATGTGTTGCTTGCTTGCCGCTGGGCCTTGGCGGCGGAAGGCGGCTGGTGGGCTGGGCGGGCCGGCGGGCGGTGCTCGGGGCCGCTTGGCTCGCGATGACGGGCGCAGGAGCGGACGGCGGCAGGGAGGCGGGCGGCGGCAGGGAGGCGGGCGCTTGTGGGTCGCGGCTGGGGCGGGGGTATGACGCGGTCAGTGCCGCAGGGGCGGGGCCGAGAGGCCCCGCCCCGGCCTGCCGCCGAGCTGAGTGACAGGGCGCCTCCTGGGCCCGGGCCCGACGCGCTGAGTCAAGCGCGCGCGGGTGCCGGTTCAGGCAGGGCGCCCGCCGGCCCCCACTGCGACCTCACAAGCGCCGCCCCGTGTGCCGGCCGTGACGCAAGGGAGGTTTCGCACGGTTGAGACACATACTACATGTAAGACCGTGTACGTGGCTGCTCTCTTGCCCTGCGGCATGAGTCGAAGGCGTTACGCTGCTCACGTTTGGAGCTGTCTGCACTGCTCTGCAGCCAGTCTGAAGCACACGCGCTGGCTGGGGCCCGGGCGCTGTGGTGTCTGGGCTCTGGGGGTGCGCAGCGGCCGCAGATCGTGGAGCGCGCCCCAGCATGGCAGCGCTGAGCGGCCATCCCCGGGGCCAAAGCAAGCGTGACAGTGCCTGGGGTTGCGCGGCGCCGTGTGGGTGCGCTCCGAGCCCCCCTGGGTATGTGCGTGCACAGGCCATATAAAACAACGAAGCCAAACCCCTGAACCTGCGAGCCTGCGAATCCAGGCCATGCGGCCGGTGCAGGGCCCCACGGCAGGTCCACACGAGCCATTGGCTGCGGTCTTCAACAAAATGGTACTGCAGGAGAAGTAAGACCATGCCGGCAAGGGATATGGGAGCTCACGAACGCGGCTTCCAGGTGTGGGGGCTGGGCATGTGCCCTGTGCAGCGCCTCCACGGCACCTCAAGGGTTGCAGCCGCCATCACATCCTCCTCACCACCGCCGCGGCGCCAGCAGCCATCGAAACATAGCGCCGCGCGCAACCTCGACATCTTCTTAGACTACAAAACAACGTGCCCGCGCAAATCCACACACTCGCAATGCGCGCAACACAGCCCCGCAGCGCAGCGCGCGCGGCTTCACCGGCAGTGCACTAGCCGCTGCAAAATTCAAGCCGCCGCTGCAATAGTTTGACCGGCCGCATCTAGCCACCACCGGTGCCGCGGGGCCATCCGGAGGCGTTCCACCCCAGGCCGCGGCTCCGCTTCAATCCGGTCCGGCAAAATCCGCACCACGAAGGCACCGCCCTCGCTCGCCCCTCATCCGTCGTACCAACCCCAAAACTCTCCTGCCTCACCGGCCAAGCCTCAGCATCTCATGCACACACAACGCCGGGAAGCGCCCTTCCGCCAGGCGCTCTTCTAATAGTAGGCTGCAGTAGGCATGCGGCCTGAGCTCTACTCGGCGGCCACGGCCGGCGCCTCGACCACGGGCGCGGGCGGCGGCGGCGGCGGCGTCAGCTGCTGCGAGAACTTGGCGCTGTACTCGGAAAGCGACAGGTAGGAGGAGTAGTCCTCGCCGTCGGCTGTGGGTGGGCGGCGGAGAGGGGCCGAGGGAGCGGGAAGCGCATAAGATTGCGGTGGCGGGAAGGCGATGCATGGAGATCTGGCTGCGGGGTCGACGACCACTCTGAGGGCGCACTGGAGGCCCCATCGCAGGGCCCTGGCAACGTATCCCGATGGGCGGCTGGAGGGGTGGCGGCGATTTTGGGAGCAGCGGCCCGTGTCTCGCTTCCCCTGGGCCCGGCCTGCCGCCACATGGCGCCCTCTGCCGCCCAAGCAGCCGTCGTATCTTCATTTGATAGAGCCATTCGAATCTATCGGTCGAATCAAAAGAAGCTACTGGTACGGGAGCTGTTCCCAAGCCATTGCCAGCCGACACCTGCGAGGGCGGACTCACTCCCGGCTTTCTTGGCCCTGCCCGTCCCTGCCCGCGCCGCACCGGGCCTGTCCTGCCCCGGTCCCCACCCCCAGGGACTCCCTGGTCCCCTCCCTGTCCCGGCTGCCGTCCTCGCGCCTCGCCGGACCCTGCCGCCCCAGCAGCCCTGCTCCCACCCATACCCTGACCCTGCGCCGCCCGCCGGGTGCCCTGCGCGTCGCTGTGCCGCTCCCTCGTGCTCGCGCAGCACTCCCCCACCCAGCCCCCGCTGGCATCGCACAGCAGGCACTCCCGACTATGCAAGGATGGTTGCACAAAGCCCCCGCCTCACCAGGGGAGCCGGCGCCGCCGCTGACCGACAGAGCCGCCAGGCCCGCGCCGATGGCCGCCAGCGCGACCGCGACGCCGCCGACGGCGATGCCATTGTTGAAGGCGTCCTGCTCCACGGTGTCCGCAGCGGAACCGGCCTCGAAGGGCTTGATCTGGAGTGGGGAAGAAACGATGGGAAGGCGCGGTGAGTATAGGTTGGCAGCGGGGGAGGTAGCGGTTGCTAGCGCGTTGATGCGCGGGGCGGAAGCAAGTCGGTGCGCGGAGGGGGCGAGAGACGCGGCGGAGCTGACGGCAGCAGCTGCTGCCTTGCACAGCTAATGGGCTAGCCGAACAGTAGCTATCGGTTTGATGGACTTACCACGGTGGGGTACATGTTGGATTGCCCGGCCGTGTCCTTCTCCACGTAGCCCTCAGCCTGCAAGGGGGGTGAGGGCGGGAACGGCACTGCTGATATGCTGGGGGCTGGGTTGAGGCCTCAGAGCGCCTGTTCAGGCCGATGGAGAGCGGCAGGCGGTGCAAGCTAGGGGAGCGATCGAGGGAGCCGCATAGGCGAAGCTGCAGCTCAGGGCTGAGTGAAGGCGCGCCTGTCCAGGCCGGCAGCAGGGGTGTGGGCCACAGGCAAGGGGCTAGCGACGCGCGCGCCCGAAACGCCGTGCACAAAACCTTACGACGTATGGGCGACATCAGACCCTTTGCGTAAGCGGCTGCGCTTGTGCTGGGTCGCTCCGCGGTCGGTGATTGCTTGCAGACCTCACAATTCGCCGAGTGGGCGAAGGGCCTCGGCCCTGCCTGGGTCGCATCACTAGACTCACCGAGTTGCGGGAGTTCTCGAGCGTGAACTTGGGGTCCTCGGCGCGGACGATGACGACCGACCTCGGCGACCGCACAGCGCTAGAGACGCGAGCAGCAGGCGCCGAACGCTGCATGCGTTGAAGAGCGAGGGGGGCCATTTTGCTGCTGTTTGTCTGCTGTGGAAGAGTGGAGGCTGTGGGGCGCGCGCGACACAAGTACCCTCGCGCCTCGCCGTTGATCTGAAGGTCTCATCCTCGCCATCGCATACCCTGTGCACCATAGCATACGGCATGTCACTTTATACCATCCTGCATAAGCGCGGGGGCAGACACGCTCATCATCTCCCCAGCTGCATCCCGACCATGCTCACGCAACCACCTCTAGCGCACTTAGCGCCACTGCAGCCACCACTGCTATTTACCAAGCCTAAACACTGCACTCTCTCCTGCTTAAAACACACACGTCTACGTTGTAACGCTAGCCAACCTTGCTACTGCCCCCGCCTGCCACTCCCGGATCCACCCGCCGGACCATAGCCCGCCGGGCCCCTAGGCGGCTGCCCTGGGCGCCACGTTTCTCCAGGCGCAGTGCCAGGCCCCATGCCGCCCGGCGGAACGGACCCCTGCGGCGGCTGCCACGTCGCCTGCCCCGGCCCCCACTGCCCCCCGCCCCAGCCTCCTGCCCCAGCAGCCCCTGGCCCCGGCCCAGCGCCCGGCGGCCCGAACCCGCAGCCAGCCGGGCCCTGTGCCAGCCTCGGGTCCGAAGCATAGCTTGGCCCTGCATACGGACCGCTAGGACCAGGGCTTGGGCCCCGACCAGGGCCGTAGCCGGGACTGGGGTACGGACCGCCAGGGCCAGGACCGGGTGGGCCCGGGTACATGCCCCCCCAGCCAGGTCCAGGTCCAGGCCCAGGTCCCGGGCCAAGACGTGGGTCACCATAGGTGGTGACGGCTGGGCCTGAAGAGGGCCCTGGCGGGCCAGGTACGGCCAGTGGGCCGTACCCTGGGCCCGCCGCTGGCCCTGAGCCAGGCCCCGGCCAGGGACCCGGCGCCGGGCCTGCAGCTGACCCGGGCCCCGGCCCCGGCCGACCGACGCCGCCGCCCCAGCCGCTAGCTTGCCCTTGTGCCACCGCCTGAGATCGCCCCGGCCCTGCCGGCGGTGGCGGCGGCGGCGGCAGCACCAGCGCCGTCGCCTGCGGCGGCGGCGGCGGCAGCGGCGGCGGCGGCGGTGGAGCCGCCACCGGGGCCGGCGGCGTGTCTCGCGCGAGGCGTGCCGCCGCCACCAGCGCCGCCCCCGCGACCTCGTCGTCCTCGTTGGGTACGGCATAAACAGCCACCACGTTATCGCCCTTGATGAACACCTGGCCCAACTGCCGCTGCCGTACTTCCCGCCGCCGTACCACGCGCGTCCGCGTCACCGCGACCATGCCCTCTGGCGGCGGCGCGCCGTCCGGCGTCGCCACCGCCGGCAGCCCCGCCGCCGTCGCCTTCTCCGCTGTCACGAACCGCACGTACTCCTTGACCCGCCGTACCGGTACGGTGTACTGCTCGCTCACGTCACGGAGTACGACGTTGATGTACCTGTCGTACGCCGCGAGGCGGCCGGTGGCGCGGCCGCGCACGCCGGACGCGTGGCGCGTTATGACGACCACGGGCCGGCCGGACTCGCGCCAGCGGGACAGCGCCGCCAGTGGCCCCGGCGAGGCCGCGGCGGCGGCGGACAGCACGTTTTCAAGGCTGACTGGCGTGGACGCCATGATTCGTTCCCGGGACTTGAGCGCGCTCTCCTTGAACAGCAGGTGCTTTTTGCGGGAGGCCTGGGTGGGGCGGCATGAGGGGGCACGAGGGGTCGGCATGGCCGGCGCATGGTACGGGGAAGGGGGCTGGGCGAGAGCGAAACAACAGGGTTACGAGGGCATGCATGTCTGACGGGCAGGAGAGGGGGACACGGCCAGGGAAGCCAGAGGGCGGAAACGGGCTGGCCGGTGCCGGAGGAGGGCGCATAGGGTGGCGTGGGCGAGGGGGTAGGTGCAGCTGGCACGGCATGGCCGACCTGGCGCACCGCTGCGCCCCGGCCAGCCCCTCGGCAGCCCTTGGCGCTCCCTGCTGGTGCAGCAGCCGCACCTCGTTTGCCCGGGCGAACTCCGATGGCAGCGCGTCCGGGTGATCTGGCGGAAGCAGTCGCCGGCAGGACGACACGTTGTCGAGTGGCCGGGCGGTGGGGATGGGCGGCGCCAGGGCCTCGGCCCGGAGCGCTTTGAGCGCATCGAAGGAGGGGCTGAGGAAGTCGAGCGAGGGTGAGGGAGGGCCGCTGCTTGCGGCTGGGCCGTGACTGGGGCTGGGGGTATTTGGCGCTGGAGAAGGGCGGCGTGGGCCGGATGGAGGTGGCGGGAGGTGGGGTGGAGGCGGTGGGGGTCGGGGAGGGTCCATCGGGCGTTGGGATGCCGCGCCGCGTGGCGGCGGGCAGCCCCCACGGCGTGGCGACTAGCGCGGCGGCGAGGACTGCGTCGCGTGCTGCGTCTGTTGCTGGGACGGATGAGTAGGTGCAGCGGGCGACAGCGGGAATGCACGCATGCAGAGATTGCGCGGCAAATTTGTAAGTGACAGGTTCAGTGAGCAGCAGCGCCAGCGTGTACTATGCGGCATCCAGTCGCGCGCTGCGGAATTGACTAGCTCGCCAATGGGGTTCAATGCAATGCAAGGAAACGCCGTAGGTGCTCGCCAGGGCATTACACACCCAGTGCGCTATTATCCGAATAGGACAAGCACCTGTGACGTCAGCTCACGCTGTGCATTTCGTCAGTCCGGTCCCGAACGTGCTCTCCGAGACACATGTTGCTCTCCCAGCTGCCCGCACGCTGTTCGGCCGCCGCGGTGCGACGCACGTCGGCGCACGGTGCATCTGCGGCGTGCCATGCCGCGCGGACGCACGGCAGCTGGACTGCGAAGTCTAGTCGTCGCATGCGAGCCCAGCCGCTTGCCGCCGCAAACTCTTCCGTATCGCTGCCCTACCCCACCAAGCCCGATGATGAGGTGCGACCAACTACTCGGGCGCAGCGCCCCTTGCTAGGGCTTTGTCGCCGCTGCCGCGAGACCCAGAAGCCCCCGCCATCGCCCGCAAGGGCCGGCGGCAGCGCTGCGGCGGGGGAGAGGACATTGCCCACTCCCTCGCCCCCCACCCTCCACGCGCCCTGACCCGCCCCGCTGCCCTCCCTGCTGTCCTACTCACTGCAGCCCAACCTGGCCGAGTGCGCCGCCTCCACCGTCATGGTGGACAACGAGTCCCACAAGGACTACACCATCATCTCGGTGCTGGTGAGGGCACGGACGGACGCCGTGCAGCACCCCAACATGTGCTAAAGCAGCGGCTCCCTGGCTACCGCGTTTCTGGTCTGGCCGCCACGTGGGCTTCTGCCGGTGGCCCTGGCTCGGTGTCCCGGCCGGGCTCCCGGGGCGATGGCCCGGGGGACCACAGCCGTGGGGCACTCGCGCCTCGACGGGCACGGAGCCAGCAGCGCAGGAGGCAGTCGGGCGCGGCCTAAGCAGGCAGCTGCGGGGCGGGGCTCGGCGCCTTCTGGGGATGCCCAGGGGAACTCACCGCCGGGCCGCCTGCTGACGCAGCGTGCGCCTGCCCCCATCCTTGGCCCCCTGCACCCCTGTCCTCCTGCGTCCCTGGGCCCCTGCGTGGCCCCTGCCCAGGCCCCCGACACGCCTGGCCTTGTCCGAGTGCTGTCGTGGGTGCTCAACGGTAGGGCGGCGGCAGGGCTCGTCGACCCGCCTTACGCTGGGTACCGCGGGTTGGGTGTGCCAGCGGTCGTAGCGGTGCGGATGGGGCAGAGGGCGGCAGGGGCAGAGGGCGGCAGGGGCAGAGGGCGGCAGGGGCAGAGGGCGGCAGGGGTAGAGGGCGGCAGGGGCAGAGGGCGGCAGGGGCAGAGGACGGCAGGGGCAGAGGGCGGCAGGG
>BDDC01000400.1:0-15564 GCA_001662425.1 Chlamydomonas sphaeroides
GCCACGATCCGGGCGCGACGACGTGGTATCGATCACCATGCCTTCCCGGGCAAAAACGATCGTTCCATAATATCGATCATGCCATCGATTCCCAATTTTGATATCGATAAGTGTATCGATCAGGGTCCGATTGTGGTCAAATGGAATCGATCAAATCGATCAAATCGATGGAAGATACGACCCCTGAGGAGCAGCTTCAGAACGCGAAAATCGTGCGCTGCCCACAGCCCCACACAGCCAGCCGGTCGCCAAGCCATTGGCTGCAACCTGTCCCGGATGGGTGCCTACGGGTACGCAGACATGCAGCGGCTTACCGTAATCTATCGACTCCTTGGTACGGGCTACACCCAACGACACGGCCTCCAACAGCTCAATCATAAGACCGGGGCGCTCAGCGGCAAGTTGTGCGAGCGACACCCTCGCCTCCCGCTGCACCTGCTCCTGGTGCTCCAGGTACCAAGCCTTGAGCTGGCCCAGCAGCGCCGCAAAGGACGGCCCGCGCGCCTCGGCCCACAGCAGGCAGCCCACCACCGAGCCCGCGTCCACGGCCGCGAGCAGCCGCGCGGACGCGAGCGCAAACAGCTCTGGCAGCAGCAGCCGGCCCTGCAGCTCCGCCAGCGACTGCGCCAGCGGCAGCTCCGCCGCCGACAGGTCCACGGCGCCGGTGTACAGGAAGCGCAGTGCCAGCGCGAACGCGTCCGGGTCCGCGTCCGGCAGGCTCAGCGTCGCCTCGCCGCCGTCCGCAAAGCGGCCCGAGAAGCGCTGCTTGAAGTAGACGCAGTGCGCAAACAGCACCGCCCGGTGCGCCGGGAAGGCGCGGTCGCCGACCTCGAGGGTCGGGTCCGACAAGCCGTCCGTCGGCGCGGCGGCGCCCTCCAGCAGCGACCCCAGGTCGGATGACAGGCTGCCCGGCGGCGGGCCGGCGGCGCAAACTGACAGTGTAGACATGTTGTGTGGCGGCGGCGGCGGCTCGGGGCCCTGCGCTATCATACCTGCTCGGTGGGCCCGCCAGCGCCGAGGCCCCCTGCTGGCCTCAGAGGTGGTCTCCGCCGTGCTCGCGAGCCACCGCCCACAGGCCCTCGCGCCGGGTGCCTGAGGGATGGTGGGGTGGCGAGACAGAGGAGAAAGGCGGCAATGGTGGCTGCGGCGCAGGAGCGTGGCGGGCGGGGAGCACCGTACGGCAGGTGGTGTGCTGCACGGCTGTGCCTGGAAGGGAGGATGGAGGCACAGCCGATGCAAGTAGGGAGGGCCGATCCCGAGGGGGGTCAGAACCGGTGTGTCCCTCTATAACCATGGACCGATGGTTCCTGCGGTGCAGGAATACGGCATGAGCGGAGCGCTGTACCGGAGCAGAAGTCACGCAGTCACGCAGGAGCAGAACTGGCCCTCACACATACGAGCCGTCAAGTAGCTAGGGGCCTTCGGTAGTGTTCCAGCGTCGCTTTTGCATAGCCCATGGGCAGGATGCTGACCGTGGGCGCGGCGTGGCGAGTTCGTGCGGTAACCCTACCGCCCCATGCTGAGCCCCAGTGCCGCACAAAGCTGCGCCGCAAGCCCTGCCCTTGGCAGGATTTAGATGCAAGGCTCTGTGTCCCGCGGGCTCGGCTAAACCATGCCGATTGAGTCGTGGCCCACCTCTGCTCAATAGTGCGCCCTGTTGGCTTCCATAGTGAGCTCCGCAACCCCCCCTTCATTCGCCGGGACCCCGCCCACATGTCCCGCTATTTATGCCCTCCACGCCCATCACACACAGGTCCAACACGGTGAGACGAGGAGATCGAGCACACACGGCTACCGGTCATCACGTCGCAGGTAGGCAATCCCTCAATTCAGTGACTTCCACGCTGGTTCTAATTCTAACACGGCAACTCCTCGCCGTCCAGTGCGGCCGCATCCACCAGCCAAAGCTCAAAGTGAGGGCCAGCAGCCGAGCGACCCGGGAACGCAGGTGGCCGGAGCCACACACTGCAGGTCCGCACGGCGCTGACACACGGGCGAGTGCCAGCGCCAAGCAACCCCGACCAGCGGCCTCCGCCAGTATGCGCTCACCACCAACGCACCTACCACAGCGCCAACACACCAGACCAGCCACCAAGAAGTGTGTCCGTTTGCCGCAAGCTCGCCCTGCACAACCCCCCCTCCATGCATCGCTCCCCCATGCATGCGCCTCCGCTGCGCCTCCAGCAGCCCTGTGCTGCGCGCCGATCTACTAGTCGCTCACCACAAGCTCGGCCGGGTCACGGACGACACCTACCCAGCTACGCCCAGCCCCATCCAGCCCCTGGCCACCAAAGCGCAAGCAGCAGCGACCGCCGCCTCGAGCCATGACGGAGCCAGCGGCGCCAGCAATGCTCGGGCCATGCATGGGGTAGGCGGGCCGGTGCGGCCCCATGCCATGTCGGCCAGCAGCAGTACGTGGGAGCGCCAGCCCACAGAGACCTGCGACACCATTCCAGCCCCACGGCACTGCAGTGCCTCACAACGCGCCTACATACAATTGACACCCCAGCCATCTCCAGCGAATGGCCTCGGCCCGTGATGCGGGCTTACGAGTGGCCTCCTCCCGTGGTGCGGCCCGCGGGCTTATGCTCGCGGCATCGATTACAGCGCCACCAGATCTACCCAACCACCAATCAACATGCGCTCGCTTGTGGCACGGCGCGGCACGAACACATTCTCAGGGCGGCGCTGGGCTTCGTTTCCCCCATTGTTGCACCTGACCGCATCCCTGCTTCAAATGCACGACCGACGCGTTATCAACCCACGGCGTGCCACGCCGTAAGGATAAGAGCAACAGCTAGCCGCCGGCGAGGCGCCCACAGGGGTGAGCTCCTGCAGTCCACATGACCTGCTGCACGCGCCTTACAATTACCGCACACCACACTTCACATCAATGCAATTTGCACCTCGCAGCAACCCATTGCAAAGCGGATGGCTCGCAAGCCACCTCTTCTCCCCGGCAAGCTTCACCTGCCGCTGCCCAGGGCCGCCAGGAGGCTGCTGGCCCGACCCACATGGGGAGCAAGTATGCCTAGCCGCGGCACCTACACCGATGCAGCCCTGGCTACGCGACACCGACGGTGTTTTCGGACCAGTGGTTTCGGCAGCTTCGGCGGCTTGTGCAACCCCCACCACCCGCGCCAGGCCCCCTAGAGCAACCGGCCCCGACTGATTAGAAATGAATTTATGAATGGTTACAACATGTGCAGAGCCCGCGTCGTTGAATCAAGGAGGGCAGGCCGTGTGTAAGACAGAGACCCCACGCCCACCACTGTAAACCGGGCCGAGCGGGCCCGGCTCCCAGGTACGTCCCGCGCCGCCTGCCGCTACCCTGGGCCGCAACGGCCCATGCGATACTGCATCGGCTACTGCCCCTCACTACGCGCCTACGCCGCCTCCGTAAGGCCCCCGAACCCGAGCGAATCCGGCAGCTCTGGAGGCTCCAGCGCCCCTACTAGTCGCGCCAGGGCCGCCAGCGCCTCGGCCTCGCGGTCGTGGCGCTCGCCGGGCGGGCCGGCGGCCAGATAGGGCAGCACCCCGTCCCACAGCTCCTGCAGCACCTGGGGCCGCGGGTAAGAGGCGGAGGCGGGCAACGAGCACCTGAGCATTTCATGGTCGGTGAACGGATGGGGTTTACACCAAACCGGCTGCGCTGCATTGGGTGGCGCATGTGCAACGCAGGCGCAGGGGCCGCCTACAGGCAGCTTTAGCAGACGTAAGCGCGGGCGCACGGCGGCTGGGGGAGGGAGCCTTCTCGTCCCGACCCCCGACCCGGCGCCGCTCACCTGTTCCGCAGCCTCCGTTGCGGCAAACGATGCTGTGTTGGGCCACGTCTCTGACTCCGCCTGGCAGCCCTGCCCCGCAGCCCGCTGCTCTGCGGGCAGCCAGGCACCAGCGGCCAGGTGCAGCGCCTGCAGCGCGGCCGGCCCTCCCCGGTCCGCGGCCAGCGACGACGCAGAGCGGACAACGGCCGCCGCCGCAGCCGGCGAAGCGAAGCCCAGCAGCAGCGCCGAGGCAGCCGGAATGGGCTGGCAGGAGCCGGTCAGGAGACCGGTGCGCGCATCACCCTGATCGGGCGCCGGGGCCTGGGCGGCGGCTTGCTCGCACAGCCAGTGCAGCCACGCCTCCAGCGGCCCTGGCGCGGCGCTGAGAATGGCGGCGAAGGAGCCGCGCAGGAGGACGAGCCGGCCGCCAGTGATGCAGCCCGTGCCAATGGCAGAGAGGGCAGCGTCGTCCATTGCCGCCGGCGCCAGATGCGGCACTGCCGCCGCTGCCAGGCGCTCGGCCGCCGTCCGCAGCACGTCACCGCACGACGTCAGCAGCAGCCGCGGCGGGGGCAGGGGGTGCTGTGTCACTGCCGGAAGCCAACCGCCCGGCGCAGCATCCGCGTGCGCGTCGCGCCCACTCCCACAGGCTGCCGACGCAGCTGCGTCGCCGTCCTTGCGTTCTGGCAACAGCTGCAGCCCCAACAGGCCTTCAACGCACAAGCTCTCTGGTAGCACGCCCACGGCCGCGTGCATCGCCTGAACAAGCTGAAGGGACTCCAAGGGCCCCAGCTCCCATGGCCGGACGCCCACGAACCGCAGCTGCTCCGCGCGACCAGCCAGCGCGCGCAGCGCGCTGGTGTCTGCAGCTTGCCAAGTGTCGGGGCAGAGCTGGATGTCCTCTACAAGCAACGAGCACAGCCGCACACTGCCGTCCGCTAGCAGCGGGCTGCGCAGCAGCACACTCGCGGCAAGAACCATATTGTTCAGGTGGTACGCCATGAACTCTGAGTCGAAAAAGGTGACGTCGATCTCGTGGAGCCTGCCGGTGGGGTCGCGGCGCAGGGCCAGTCGGGTGCTGTGGAAACCGGCATGGTCGTCAATGCCCAGCTCCACCAGGGCGGGCGGCAGCTGCGCCAGCAGCCCTGTCAAGTCGCCGCTGCAGCCGCACAGCCACAGCTTCCGCAGCTGCGACAGCTTGGCCAGTTCAGCGGACGCCAAAGGTGAGGTTGGCCCAGAGCCGAGCTCCAGGCTGCGGAGGGAGGCCGAGAGCTCGGCGATGCCGTCGAGGCAGCTGGTGCAGGGCAGCATCAACGACGCCAGCTGCGGTGTGCCGGCGGCGAGCGCCTGGTACATGAGCCGCTGCTCGAGCGGGTCCCACAGCCAGTGCTCATGGGACATCGCCGTCAGGTCGAGCGCCATGAGTGCCGGCAGCCGCGCAGCGAGCTGGGAGATGGCCGCCGCCGCGCGAGGGGGTGGCGACGGCACGCCTTGGTTGAGGATGCTGGTTTTTAGGTAGGCTGTAGCATAGCGTTTGACGGACACCTCCTCGATGTGCTGACGTGCCGGCAAGGGCAGTAGCGCGAAGGGCAGCAGCACTAGGCCAGCGGCGTCACCGGTGGAGGGCTCAAGCACGGTCTGGCCGTCCAGCCCCTCGCGGCGCTCGGCGAGCAAGCATTGTAGCTCCACGCGCCTGACGCGCGGCCACCGTTTCAGCGATGGCAGCTGGTTAACCAGGTAGAGCTGCTTGTCGCGAGGTGAGACAAACACGTTCAGCGTGGTGATGCTGCCGTCCACCGCGTCGCGCAGCTCGCGACACGCAAGCCGCACTTTGCCAAGGAGATAAGAAGACTCATGGCCAAAAAGCAGGTCCCGGCCGCGCTGATCGACTTCGCGCAGCATGTCAAGGAGCGAGGTCATTCTTGCAGCTGTGATTTGTGAGCCGTGGCGATAGGGTAGCGTTGACGTAAGCTCTCCAACCCGGAGTATGCGTTCTCTTTGACACCGCTTCGTGTCAAACCCCAGCGCTGCCCCTTCGTCCCCACCGCAGAAAGGCAGAAACCGGTGCGCGTGGGAGCTACATAGGCCACCGACATAGCAACCGAGAGGGGTATGACATTCAGCACGACGGCAGCTCTGTTTGCATTGTTATTGCCGTGCCTCGCCCACCCCGTGGAGCGCCACATCCTGTGAGTCCCCCTGGCAAACTTAGTGCTGACTACGTCCTTCATGCCTTCGCGACATCCCCTCCACGTCTTTCCTCCGTAGAACATGCCTCAGGCAAACTTCAACCCAACACGCCGAGCCTGAATGCCCAGCAGTCCGCCCCCAAGCAAACCTACCACAGTAACCTCCATCCTGACATACAGGCCTATGCGGCAAGCGAGCGAGGAGGCACCACGCCAGCCCTGCTGCCGGCGGCCGCACCGCTAGCGCTGTTACAGCACCGTATTTAATCCAAATCCACTGCTGCCTGCAGGAGCCTACTGCAGCTATCTAAGACCATCCTCAGCCGGCACCCCGCCGCTGGTGCCAAACCGATTGCCGAGCCCCTTGCCAGGGCTCGCACCGGCCCCCCGGGCTCGACTCCCCCAACTCACCCAGGCTCCCGCTTACGCTCTCATTGGACCGCCGCTCCCCAGCTCGAGGGCTCGAACATACCCGAATCCCGACGTCATGGTGTCCGCAAACTTCACGGCGCCCTGCATCCGGCCCTGCATCTGTCGACGGCGATAAGGTGGCTGTGGACAGCCAGGCTGGTGGCTTGCTCCAAAGCGGCCGCGAGTGAGCATGCGCGTAGCAACCAGAGGAGATCTCCCCTGGTAGCAACACGACTTGGCTGCAACTTTGGGTTGTCGAGCAGGGGCAGCCCCCGTTGTCCAGCAGCACACGGTTTTTGACAATCTTGCTGCTGTAACAATGTTGCTCATATACAAGTCCCACGGCCCCGATCGCTGCGCCGCGGCTGCAGTGCACACTCCTGTTCGCACCCAGCCACCGCCTTTTCCGTCCACCGTCACAACGTCCGTCCACCTTCTCGCACCCCGCCACCCAGCTGATGTCTGCCGGTGTCACCCTACCGCCGCCGCGTGCCGCGCGAGGGCCTGCCCCCGCCCCAGCCCTGCTCCCCGCTGCCTGCCGACCCCGGGTACTGCTGCTGCTGGCCGCGGCCCGCTGCCGGCGGCGGCGGCAGCTCCAGGGCGGCCTCCAGGTGTCGCCGCTGATACTCGCGAGCCACCGCCCGCAGTCCCACGCGGCGGATGCCTGCGGCAGTGAGGGCACAGACGAGAAGCGGCCGGCGGGGACGGGCACGGAACACATGACCACAGACGGCATCGCGCGGCGACTGGGCATGGCGTGGCGTGGGGAGCGAAGAGGAGAGGAGAGGACAGGCGCCAAAGCAACATGCGCGCAGGACCCGCCGCCTTGGGCAGCAGGAGATGCAGAGCCCCACCTGTGGCTGCCTCGGCCGCATAGCCCAGCGCCTCGAGCGCCCCGCGGGTCAGGCCGCCAGCGTCCGGGCCGCCCGATGCGGCAGCCAGCGCCGCCGCGGCGTCCGCCACCGCCGCCAGCAGCACGCGGGCGGCCTCCTCAAGGCTACCGTGCAGCTCGCCTGGGGAGGGCGGGCGGGAGGTGAGGGGAGGTGGTGTGTGGAAGACTTCAACAGCAAGGCATGGCGGGAACCGCCTGACCCGCGGCCAGCGCCGAAACCGCCAGCCGCCCTCAGGACGCGTGCCGCGTTGCGAAAGCTGCCTTGGCGGCAGCCAGCGCAGACGTAGCCAGCAGTCGCCCTCCCTCATGACGCATCACACCACCTGCCCGACCTACCGTAGATGAGCAGGGCCGCTCCGGTGGCGGTGCGGATGATGTGGCCGGGCAGCTTGACGGTGGCCAGCACCGTGGACAGCAGGCGCCACAGCGACAGCCCGCCGCCGCCGTCCTGCTGGTCGGCGTGGCGGTGGTGGTGCCGGCGGGGGCCCTTGCCGGTGTGCGGCAGCCATTTGGCCATCAGCGCGCCGCTGAAGAGCACCGCCTCGGCCGCGAACACGCCCACCGCTGGTAGGGTGGGGTGACAGCAGAGGGAGAGGCAGGGAGGCACGGGGGTGTGGGAGGAGGTCCGGCTGCGCGGCCGGCCGGGGTGACACTCGCCAACGGGGCCCCAAATCGGTGGTCGCCGCGCCGCCAGGACCCACCCGCCAGCGCCTCCGTCGCGAGCGCCACCGCCAGCGCCGCGCCCCTCGCCAGCAGCCACACCACCAGCACCACGCCGCGAGCCGGCAGCGCAACGGGGCTGCGGTGGTGCCGGCCGGCGCCGTCCGGCTCCGAAGGGGAGGGCATGCGGCGGATGAGGTCGTCGGCCTGACGGTGGGGACAGGGGTTGTGCGGAAGGTTGCAAGGAATGGAATGGCAAGGTATGGAATGGAATGGAATGGAAGAAGGAGACAATAGCATCGACAAGGTACGCCACCGGCCCCACAGGCAACTTGCACATGGTGCCGAAGGCCGTGGATGGCACTGGAGTGCTGCTGCACACATGCGATTACCCTGCCCCACCCGCCGACCCGACCCACCCTGCGGCGGATGCCGTACGCCGCGGCATGCGACCCGCCCACCACCGCGCCGCCTGCCAGCCGCGCCGCCGCCACCGCTCCCGCCGCCAGCCGCGCGGCGCCCTCAGGCGACTCGGCCGCCGCCTTGACTGTCGACCACAGCACGCGGGCCGAGGGCTTGAGGACCGGGATCAGGCCGCCGAAGGCGCCGCTGGCGCCGGCGGAGGGGTAGACGTCGGGCTGGGGCAGCGGCGCGCCGGCGGCGGTGGTGGTGAAGGGCACGACCGGGTAGCGCTGGTTGGGCTGGGCGCCGGGGGGCAGGCTGGCGGGGAAGATGGTTGGGTAGTCGGATGCGCCGGCGGGGGCTGCGGCCTCTGAGGGCCCAGGCTGGGGGCCGCTGGGGCTGGGCAGGGGCGTGCCGTCGGCGGCGCTGCGTGGGCCGGCGGGGAGCGGGTTCGGGCACAGAATGTCGTCTTCGGGAGCAAGGGCTTGGCACCAGCGTCCGTCAACGCAAGCTGGAAGCATTTAAGGGCCACGGGAACGGGCGTGCGCTTGGACGGGCCAGACGCGCCCGCGGCGTTTGCCTTTCGGAAATCCGGACGTGTTTCACAGCGCCACGGCGCATCCCGTGGTGCCTTCCGCGCCGTGCCACCCGTTCCCGCAACCACACCCACCTCAAATGCGTGAACGACATGAGTACGGCATCCAGCTGGTCCAGCGTCACGCTGTCGCAGACCGTGGGCGCCACCGTGAGGCAGTAGTAGTACGACGACGCGTCAGCCGCCGCCGCCGCCGCCGCCGGCCAGGCGGGGCCTGCGGCGGCCAGGTGCGCCAGGCTGTCGCGGCCCGGCGGCAGGAGGAAGGTGTACACGCCGGGGCCGGCGCGCAGGAAGGGCAGCGGCGGCGCGTGGCGCGGGTTGAGCTGCAGGCGGGCGGTGTCACCGACCTGGGGCCGAGGCAGGGCAGGGGAGGGGAGAGGGCACCACACATGGCCGCCAGGTGCGTGGGCAGCAGGTAGGGCGCTTGGCCGACCGTTGCCATGTGGCGGCTTCAGGCCCGCATTTGGGGCTCTGACCCTGTTGCGCACGTAAGATACGGTCGCCCCAGCGCCAAGTTGTCCTGCAGCCACGCTATGCCCCACCGGCCCAGCGCCCCGCACTGCCCTCCCTGGCAGCCGCGGCACGCGGGCCCCCCACACCCTTCCACGCTCACCATCAGCCGCACCACGCCGTCCTCGCCCTCCTCGCCCTCCTCCTCGCCCTCGCTGCTAGAGGAGCCCTTGCGCGCCGCCGCCTCGCCCGAGCTGCGCAGGGTCAGCCTCAGCGCGTCGCCCTCCACCAGCGCCGTCACCGACGGCTGGGCAGGGGCGGAGCTGCGGCCGCTTGGGGGCGGAGGTAGGTCCACCTGGGGGGAGCAAGACCGGCAGGGCCACCGCCGGGCTCGGGGCATTGGACAGACGCTCGCTGCCGAGTTGCGGGCCAGCAACCTTGCCGCGAGCAGTGCCTTGCGCCCGGCTGCTTCCGACTGCCGGCGCCGCCGCGCGCTTTCCGTCCCGCCACCACGCACAGCCCCGGCAACGCACCCGGAACAGGGAGGCGTCGGCGAGGAGGATGTCCTGCGGCGGCGGCGTACAGGGGCGGTGGGTGGGTAGCGTGGGTGCGATGAGGACTTGGCCCACAGAGCCCGGCCGCCGGTCGTCACCTTCGCAGCACAGGGGCACCATGCCCTGTCCGTGTCTTTACCCGGCTCCCAGCCCCGCTCCCTGCGCCGGCCCCCGTCCCTCACCCGCATGTCAGTCATGATGCGCCGCCCATCCAGAGGCGACGACGGCAGCGCAGGGCCCTTGTGGCCGCCGGCGGTGCCGTCGCCGCGGCGGCGGGAGCCAATGCCCAGCAACCCCGCCAGCCGCCCCAGCACCGCCGCCACGCCCGCCGGCGGCGCCGCCGCCGCCTGTGCCGTCAGGCCCGTCATGCCAAAGTCGCCGCCGGCGGCGCCGTCCGCAGCGTTGTCGTACACAAGCGGCGGCGGGAAGGAAGGGCCGGGCCCGCGCGCGCCGCCGGGCGGCAGCAGTGGCGCCGAGGGTGCCACGTCACGGGCGCCTGGCGGCAGCTCGGGCGGCTCCATGCCGTACTTGCTGCTGTGGCGACTGTTGCTGCTGCTGCTGCTGCTGCCGAACATGGCATTGGCGAACATGTCGGAGCTGGTCGGGGCTGAGGTGTCGGGGTCGCGCGACCCGCCGGCCGCGGACGCGCGCTGGCGGCCGCCGCGGTCGGCCCCAGCACCTGCTGGCTGCTGCGGCTGCTGTGCGGCGAGCGCTGCTGACCTGCTGGGTGAGGGCGGCTGCGGGGTCGCGGTGCCGCTGCTTCGCTGCGAGGAGGCGCGACTGACGCCTGGGAATGGGCTGCCGCCGAAGGGCCGGGGCAGCAGCAGCGGCATTCAGTGGAGAGTATTGCGGTGGTGGCGAGCGCGAGCGATCGTGAGTCGCGGCGCAGCACAGCTGGGAATGGCCAACTGTGCCTCGCCGGGTCACCCTTTCCCCCGCCCATCCAATCCTGCCCCAAATGCCGACGTCATCGTCACACGCGCATTGGGGGGAGCCCAGCCCGCGCACAAGAGGCAGCGCCCAAGCGCCAGTTACGCACTGCTGCGCGCACAACGTAACCCGCAAGGCCGCACACTTGCAAGCCGACCCGGTCCGGCTCGCCCGCCCTCTCTCACCAGCCAGCCACAGCCCCACAGCTTCAGCAGCAGCCATGGATGCGCTGAAGTCCGAGGTGCGCGAGAAGGTGGCGGACGCCGCCGACAGCGAGCACCGCGGCCAGCTGCAGGTGAGCGCGGCGGCTCGCGAGCGCGGCTGGAGGGGCGGAGCCCGCTAGGGGCCTGGGCGCCGGCGCACGGGCTGAGGCCCGCGGATGGATGCTGCATGTGGATGGGCTCTGGGCGGATCATGCGCCGTGTGGGGGAGCGGGTTACGTGTGCGGCCGGCCGGGCTGCCGAGCGGCCACGCCGCCAGGGGCCGCCTGCCCGGTGCCGCGGTGTCGTGCAGCAGCCTTTGCTGGCTTCCACCGCAAAGGTATCGCGCCTCGCCTCTGCGCCCCACCGCTATTACTTGCCCGGCAGCCGGGAGCCGAGCGCGAGCTGGCTGCACATGCCACAAGCGATGACAGCTTCATGGCAAAGGTCAACGTCGACCGCAGCAAAGATCGGCAGTAAGCGGGGTCGATGTGTGGCTTGCATTACACGTAGCAAATTGCGGCAGAACTTGCGCTTTGTGTTTAAAAATGTGTGTGCACCAGTTCGTGACATGTGGGGTGCAGGAGCGCCCGCGCGAAGCGGTTTTTGTCCTTGTTGGGCTGTGCCCGTGTTGCAGCCAAGGTGGTGCTTCTGGCGGCACCATCTACCAGACTGGCAAGAACAAGGAGCCCGACGCCGACCACGTGCTGGAGGCGCAGGCCAACAAGATAAGCGAGAACCGCATGACCTAGGCGATTTGTGGCGTGTGATTTTGCTAGGGTGCACGTTCGAAGGCTGTGCTCGGCGGGTTGGGAAGGCGACGAGGGTTTGCGGCGGCGGTTGGTGGGCGCTTTAGTTACGGCGCGCCGAAGGTAGAGTTGCATTGCTGTAACGCAAATCATTGGCATTGTACGCGGTGCGATGGCCCTTGTTGAGTTGTTCGCGAGTTGAATGATGCGCGCGTCAGACCGACCGTTGGAAGCCAGGCATCACTTTGCGCTGCCTTAGGAGCTTGCCACAGTCCTCAATAACCCCTGGCCATCATACCACAATTATGTGCGCTGCATATGTGAGGTTTCCACAAAATTCACAACTATGCTTCTCGCCGCGTTCCTTGCGTTTGCACTCCTAGCTGCTCTGCTTGCTGCTCAGCGTCGCAGCCAGCAGCGTGTTCAGGGGGCCATCGTCACTCCGCCGGGGGCGCTGCCAGTTGTCGGCCATTTATTCAGGTTCATCAGCACGTCGCGCGACGTTGCAGCCGCGCCGCACGAGGTCCTCCTGCAGCTCGCCGAGCAGCATGGCCCCCTGGTGTGCCTCCGATTCGGCATATTGCGGCCGCCCATGCTGCTGGTGTCGGACCCGGACATTGCAGTTGCCATCCTTAGGTGCGGCGCGGCACACGTCGGCCGCCGCCCGTCCAAGGCGTGCCCCAGCCAGACACCCCAACGCGTGGCGAGCTATGGCCGGCCCTCCGCGCGTTGTACCTCGTGGCCACCAGCGCACCCCACCACTCCCGGAGCCGCACCTCGCTGTCGCCTGATGATGATGCCACGGCGCAGCCACCTCGCTCGCTCGCTCGCGCTCCACCTCACGCGGCCTGACTAGTCTCCCGGCCGTGCCGAACGCCGCGCCTCGTGTCGAACGCCGCGCCTCGTGCCGCACGCCGCGCCTCCTCCCCCGCAGGGCCGACGAGGACGCCTGGGCCAAGGGCCACGGCTACGATGCCATCCGCAGCGTCAGCCCGCAGCACCTGCTAGTGCAGCATGGAGCCGCCTGGCGCCGCCTGCACGCCGTCGCCGCGGCCGCGCTGGGCGGCGCGATGCGCCACCCCGCCTTCTACCCCTGCCTCAACCGCCACGCCGCGCGCCTGGCCGCGTCGCTGGCGCGCCGGCACGCCACGTCCGCCGAGCCCGGCGGCTCGTTCGTCGTGACCGACGTGGCGTCGGAGGTCCGCAGCTGGGCGTTGAGCGTCGTACTGGAGCTGGTCCTCGGGCCGGACGACGCCGACGGCGCCGGGCGGACAGGTGCGCGAGGGGTGTGTTTCAAAGCCGAGCTGGGAGCCACAAGCGGATGTGGTGGGGTCTGCAAATCTTCACTTGCCTGCTGAGTCGCGGTCTGCTCCTTGGCCCCAGCGCGCCTCCAAGGCACACTCGCCGCTGCCCTTGCGCCCCCGCACCGCAGACGCGCCAAGCCGGGCCGCGCTGGCCCTGTCCCTGCGCGCGCTGATGGAGGAGTGGCACCACCGCGCCACCAGCCCGCTGCAGCTGTGGCGCCTGCCGGGCCCCGCGGTGAGCCCCGCCGCCCGCCGCGTGGCGCGCTGCCAGGCGACCGTGGACGCCACCCTGCTCGGGGCCGCGTCGAAGGCCCTGGCCGCCGCGGCCGCTGAGCCGCAGGGCGCGGGGAGCGCCGCGGCCGACAAGGCCTCGGGCGCTGCCGGAAGCGGCGCCGGGTCTGCGGCGGCTGCCGGGCCTCGCGGCAGCGGCAGCGGCGCCTGCTCACCCAGCTCCCCGGCCAGCTTCCCATCCAGCGGCCCCATCAGCACCCGCGCCAGCGCCTGCGCTGCGGACGGCGATGGCCATCCGGCTGGCGCCCACCCGCCGGGCCCACCCCCGCTGCTGCTCTCCACAGCTCGCCAGCTGCTGCTGCAGCAGCGGCAGCCGGCGCCTCTGCCTGCTGCCGCCCAGCCTCCGCCGCCTCCGCCCTCCAACTCCACCGCCCCTGGCGACTGTAGCCCCTCCCTGGCCTGCGACGCCTCGTGCCTGGCCTTCAGCCTGCTGGCCATGGGGCACGAGAACACCTCCGCCACCGCCGCCTGGGCTCTGACGCTGCTGGCGGCACACCCGGCCGAACAGCAGCGGCTGAGGCAGGAGCTGAGGGCCGAGCTGGCGGCGGCGGAGGGCGGTGCTGGCCCCAGCCAAGTGTGCCTGTCGGCGAGCTCCCTGGGTCGGCTGCGCTACCTGGATGGGGTGCTGCGGGAGGTGCAGCGCCTGGTGCCGGCAGTGCCGGTGCTGTCGCGGAGGGCGCGGGCCGGCGGCGAGGCGCGGCTGGCTGGCTGCGATGTCGCGGTGGCGACTGGGGTGAGCGAGAGATCGCTAAGGGAGGAAGGAAGGCCGGGCTGCCTTAAGCAGGTCGGACTGCCTCTCTTGCCGGCGTCGTCATGCTCCGCTGGCCTCCTGCTGCCTGTCCGCGCTCAGCCGCCTATCTCCCCTGCCTCCCTGCGGCGTAGGTTGAGGTGGTGGTGTCTCCCCTGGTGCTGCACCGCCTGGGCCGGCTATGGGAGCGGCCGCACGACTTCTGGCCCGAGCGCTGGCTCGCCGCCGACCAGGCCGCTGCGGGCGAGGGCAGCGCCACGGCCGGTCGCCATGCCCCGCTGCTGGCCTTCGGCTGCGGCCCGCGTGCGTGCGTGGGCCGGGCCCTGGGCCTGGCGGCGGCCAAGCTGGCGGTGGCGCACACGGTGCTGTCGTACAACGTACGGATGCTGGGGCGGCAGCACGACAGCGGACGCGGCGGCGGCGGCGGCTGTGAGGCCGCCGGGTCGATTGCTGCAGCGGAGGCTCTGCGCGGGGAGCTGCGTGTGTCGCTGCGGCCGGCGGCGGGGCTGCGGCTGCGGCTCACGCCGCTCGCGACGGGTCGCGTGGCATGATCGATGGCGGTCAGATAATAGGGGGTCGGCTGCGCAGGCGCGGCAAAGCCGGCCACATGGTTTGCTTGGTTGCCTGCGCTGGTCATGTTGAAAGTGTTGCAATCGTACAATAGTGATGTGCGTTGTCCGTCTGATGAGGTTGGCAGCCCGAGCGATGAACTGCACTGGCTGCCCGAGCACGAGCGAGGGGCAGCCGTGGTATGCAAAGAGAGCGCGAGAGGCATCCTGACTGCTGGCAATGGATGTGGTTGGCTTGATAGACCAAACGCGTGGCAACCAACCCACTAACGCAATGCAGGTCATTATTTGGAACCTCCGTTGGGCCATCAGCGGGCCATCTACGGCATCTTGCCGGGCACATGCGTAGAACTAGGGCATGCAGGATTCTTGGAAGGTAGGTATCGTACGTTTATTTCGTACGATATGGTTTGTGTGCCTGGCTACCTGGCCTGACACTCGAGGCACGACTGGCTCGGCATCATGCGGCTTTCATTGGCGCCGGGCGGGAGTCTCGTCCACCGGCGTACGATTGTGTGGTTGTAGCTCAAGGCATGCATTGCGCGTACTTAATGACAGAGCCGCGAGCTCTGAGTCGTAAGCTTTATGTGGGTTGTATGCGTGTTGGCTGTGAGCCGTGAGCTGTCGGCTTTAAGCTGTGGGCTCTTACGTCCGCGAGGTAGGGCCCCGTCAGCAGCTGCGGCGGCGACGACAGCCAACGCCGATGAGGACTTCCCCTACCTCAACCAAGTAGCCACCGCCGCCCTGCCCCACCGCCGCTCCCGGCGAATGCAGCCCTTACTGGCTTCCGACGCCTCGTGCCTGGCCTTCAGCCTGCTGGCCATGGGGCACGAGAACACCTCCGCCACCGCCGCCT
>BDDC01000400.1:15929-65882 GCA_001662425.1 Chlamydomonas sphaeroides
CACAACAGCGGCTGAGGCAGGAGCTGAGGGCCGAGCGGCGGAGGGCCCTGGCCCTGGGGATGGAGGCGGCGAGGCCAGCTTCCGGACGTGGTGTGCGTTTCGGCGAGCTCCCTGCTGGGTCGGCCGCGGCTGGCTCGCGTCGCTCCGTGATCAGGCAGCCGAGCTCAGCTCCGTCGGCAGACAGCGCTGCCCCCATTCGCGACTGCCAGCCGGTCCCGGACGCTACCGCCCTGCTGCTGCGCTGCGCTTCCCCCGATGGCGCGGCCGCCATCGATCGTGGCGGCCGCCGGGTCCGTGGCCGCGTCCCTCGGCGGGCCGCTGGGTGCACTGCAAGTGCTGCCGCTGCTTTATGCAGGTCTCACATCCGCGTGCTCGGTGCTGTGGCACGCACTGCGCAACCACGCTGCCACGCGGGCGGGGAGCAGGCAAGGAACTGAGCGCGCGCGGGCGTGTTGCAGCGCGTCTTCAGTCAGCGCGCATAGCAGAGCGCCGCCTGCTTGGGGCGGCTGGCCTGCGCTGCGTGTGATAGAAGCGTGACGGAGCATGCGCTGTTCAGGGCACTCGCTGGCTTGCACTGCCGCGCGTCAAAGTGGTGTGTATCCAATGGGGCTGGCATGCTGCAAGCCCTTGGGGTGCTGCCAAGGTGCTTTCAACGAATGTTACGAGCAATGGGTGCTAGGACGCACGGCACCATGCGACAGCAGGTGCGAGAGGGCCGCTGCGCTGGGGGGAAGGGCCGGCACGCCGCCGCGCGGTGCGCTTGTCTCCGCTGCTCCCGCCCTCTAGCGGGCCTTCTGCTCCGCCCTGTGCCCAGGCTCGCCGCCCGCCGGCCACGACGCATCGGGGGGCTCACGCCCCACACGGGGGCCGTGGCGCCCGGCGTGGCTCGCGGCAGCGGCTCATGACAGCGATGGCGCCAACAGGTGCGTCCGGACGATGCGCGACAGACTGGCCTCGGCCGCCGCAAGATCGCCAATGCTGTGAGGCTGCTGCTGGTGCAGCGAGCGAGGCTTCTGGCTGTAGCACAGCAGTGGGCCGCCAGGGTTGAGGCTGCTTGATAGCCGGCATATTGCGCCGCGCCTGATCGGGGCGGCGCCACGCATGCTTGGGGCCTCCAAGCTCCACATCCGGTGCCTCGTTGCCGCAATGCCCCACACCCTCCCTCTGCAGCCCTCACAGGCACCTCACGGCAGCGAGGTGGGTGCCGTACGCCCGTGGTATGTCCGGGTCCGGGTCCGGGTAGCACGGCATGCTGCAGCGGCAGGAGTGCGGTGGCGATGTGTAGGTTGGGCGGCGGGGCTTTGTGAGCCAGCGCTGGCCTGCTGCCACCTCCGTTCCTGTGGCTGGCAGGGGCTGAAGGGCCGTCCCCGTCCCCGCGCCGTCCATGCCCGCCCGCAGCGCAGTGTGGACGCACGCACGCCCCGCCCGCTTCACTTCGCTGCTGCGACGGCGACTATGGCCGGTGCGCGGAAGGGGACCATGGGCGACGGAACACCGCATGCACTGCTGCCCACGGCAACCACCATTTGCCGCCACGTGGGTCGGGCGGCGGGCGGTGCCGGCGTGCGCGGCTTTACAAGTCCTGCAGGCCTCGCACCAGCGTAGCGCGTGTGCTACAAGGGGCCGCGGGGCAGAGCCGCGGGCGTGGCTCGCTTGAAGGACGCGACACGAGCACATGACGGGCCGCAGCGCTGAGCAACGACGGCAGGAGACGGGGACGGTCTCGGGCAGGGCCCGGCGGTCCCTCTGCTGCGGCGGCAACGACGGGCCGCCGACCTCGGCCGGCACGCCGCGTGCCGCCACGCAACCGGGTGCCCGGGTCACGCCTCCGTGCCGCTGCCACACCAACGCCGCTGCGCTGAACCCCAATGCACCCACGCGACCCCCCGCCCCTTCCTCCCCCGCAGGACAATTTTCTCGCCGACGCCTCCCTATTCCAGGGACGTCACCTTCCTTCCCGCCGCCGCGCAAGGCCGCAACCGACCGCGGCGGCAGTGGCGGTGGAGCCTACCCGCCGCCGCTTGTGTACGACAACACTGCTGGTGGCGCCGCCGGCGGCGACTTCGGCATGACGGGCCTGACGGCGCAGACGGCGGCGCCTGGGATGGCAGTGCAGCTGGGCTGGCATTCATCGGACGCGGCAGCCGCAATCGCGGGCGCTGTGACGTCCGAGGCCGCGACCTGCCACGGCGGCCCGGCCGCTCTGCAGGTCCTGCACCCGCCGGCCGCTCCATGGCTGCCAGGTCACCAGCGAGCTGGCTGCCGCCGCGGGTCCCGGTGCAGAGGATGACTAAGGCTACACGCTGCCAAAGGATGCGATGCACGAAGTCGTGGGCCAGGTGCGATGGTGTGATGGAGTTGCGCCGCGCGGACCGACCGGGGCTGTCCGCTCTGTTTTATCTCCTAGAGAGGTACCGCTACGCTTCTCGGCACTGCCGGCTGACACCGCCGCTTCCCTGCGCCGTTCTGCCCTCGCGGCCCCAGGTGCTGCACGAGCTGTGGGGCGGGGTGCTGCCCTCCCTGGCCGCCGCCCCGTCCGGCGAGCGCCATGACCGCCAGGCCGAGGTGCTGGCGGCCCTGGCCCGGCTGGTGGGGGCGCGCGAGCCGCCGGAGCTGCCACCCGTGCGTGATAGCTTGACTTGGTGGAGGGGGTGGTGTGGTGGTTGGCGCAAGGCGTACCGCCAAGCAATTACACGTAGATGGGCAGCAGCTGCATACATGGGCGAGGGCTGTGGTTCGGTCGTGAGCCCCATGGAGACGGGTGCATGGAGCCATGGAGCCGTGCCAGCACTGGGCATTGCACGTTGGTATGTACGCCTGGCCCAAGCAAGGCTGCGTAGCATGGGCCGACGCACGCCACGCAAGACATACGCTGCGCTGCGGCTGTTGGGAGCCGCAACCAGATATGATTGCGCCATTGCTTGGCAGGTGGGTTGTGCTGCATGCGTGAGTGGACCGCATGTCAGTTGCTGCTGCCAACGGGGCCGTTGATAACCTGCACGTACACGCTATGGTACGTGCGCGGTGGGCATGCTAGCTAAAACCGCATTGTGACCGACGGTGTGCGTCGGGTCTGGGTGGCCTCTTTTTCGGGCGAGCCATGCACCCCTGCGCAGCTGGAACATGCTTCTGTAGCGAATGTCAAACGCGGTGTGTGTTGTGTGCGTGCGTGAGCGACGCACGTACCGTAAGCGACGCACGTACCATGCGCGGCCTGCAAAGCAGAAGGCGGCACCTGGGGCGCAACACCGTGCCGTCGTGCAAACGGCAACCGCTACAAACCGCTTCAACCGTTACGTCCACGCGGCCCACAACCCCATCCAGCAAATCGCGACACAGCGTTACCCAGGGCCCCGGGGCCACTACATACCCACCAATCATGGCAGCTGCCTAGCCAGGCACCGCCCGCCCTCGCCACACGCAACGGACATCACTGCAACCGTTTTGATTAGCTTCGTATGAGTCAATGCCTGCGCCACAACGCCATCAATGCCCAGCGATGCGCCAGCCTGCAACCGTTGGCACGCACGCACGCACCCCTGCTCCTGGTATTCATTACCTGCCCCTTAGCCTAGCTGCGTGCTCGCTAACGAACGATGAACAAATCACACACACACACACACACACACACATGAAAATACCGGTACAAAGGCGCGACTACTCGCACATCGTGCATAGGACATCCTGCCATCTCCAAGGCAACCTGCACAGTGCACCCTCGGCAAGGCTTCGCCAGAGCTGATTGGCCCTGGACCCGCCACCCCCGTATGTACAACAACCGCGCCGCCATCTGCCCTCGGCCGGGCCCATCTCACCGCCGCCCTGCAGCCACACGCCCACCTATCTGGTCCACGGCGCCTCATCAGCGCACGGCCATGAGCTAAGCACTGCCGGCGCGGCGACGGCTGCGCCACGCCGGTCCCTCACGGCGCCGCCACTCAGCCTTGCGGCTACACGACCCCGAACCGGCCCCATAACCGTCAGAACCGGCGACCGCTCCCTTGCGGAGGCGCCCCGCTGCCACCGCCTGAATCTGAGCTGAACCCAGTCTCCACCGGGCGGTCCACATGGACCACACCTCTTGACAGCCGCCGGCGGCTGCGCTCGGCTCTGCCCCACACCGCTTCACTGCCGCTGCCGGCTGCGCTTGGCGGGCCGCTGCAGGACCGCCTCCACCAGGAGCTCCGCCATAAGCTTTGGGCACTCGGCCAGCCGCTGCAGCGACTCGGGCGCCTCCGTCGCCACCTCGGCCCGGTGCTCCGAGTACCAGGCCTGCAGCTTGTCCAGCAGCGCCGCAAAGGCCGGCGAGAAGGAGGAGAAGGGCTCGGCCCACAGCATGAGCGGGATGACGGAGGCCGTGCCCAGGCAGGAGGCCACCTGCTCCAGAGCCAGCTCGAGCAGCTCCGGCAGCAGCAGCCGGTCCGACACCTCCGCCAACGACTGCGCCAGCGGCAGCTCCGTCGCCGACAGGTCCACGGCGCCGGTGTACAGGAAGCGCAGCGCGAGCGCGAACGCGTCGGGGTAGGCGTCCGGCAGGCTCAGCGCCGCCTCGCCGCCGTCCGCAAAGTTGCCGTCCAGGCGCTGCTGGAAGTAGTCACTGCGCATGCTGAGGATGAGGCGGTGCGTGTGGAAGCGCCGGCCGCCGACCCGGACCACAATGTCAGCGGTGCCGTCGGGCTGCCGGTCCAGCAGCGACCCCAGGTCGGACGGCAGGCTGCGGCGCGGCGGGCCCTGGCGCGCGGGCGCAGGCTGCGGCGGCGTGAGCAGCGGCGGCGGCGTGAGGCCCATGTCCAGCAGCAGCAGCTCGCCGTCGGGCTGCTCGTTGCCCACGCCTGACAGGGAACAAGAAGGGGCGGCGGGGAGCAAGCGAGCTCGGGCCGCTTGCCGCGCGCCAGCGCATAATCAGGTGGCCAATCCTCCATGCCCGCGCGTCGCCGGTCGCCCGGCCACACCGCACCGCCTCGTCACCCGCAACTCGCAGCAGCAGCCACCGACGCACCCAGGTATCCATTGGGCAGGATGAAGGGCCGCACGAGCCGCGCGTCGTCCAGGCTGTGCAGCGTGCTCACGACGCCGGTGGCGAGGGCCAGGCAGCGGATGCAAGCGCTGTCGGTTTCGTCCGTGTCCTCGTCGCCGTCGTCGTCGTCGTCGTGGCCGCTGACGGGCACCTGGCGGGAACGGGGCCGCCGTACGGCAGGCTGCTGTTGCGGATCTGCACAGCATGGCAGACTGCTGCAGCGGATCTGGGCAGTACGGTGGTCGGTCTTGCCGACTTGCTGCCATTCGCTGCTTGGCGTCCGCTTGGGAGTGAAAGCAGCGCTACAGCGCTGTACTTGCAATGCGCTGCAATCAGACGCCGGCTGCCCTGACGGACCTGGTCGACGATGATCAGCTGGCCATCGCCGTCCAGCGCGATGCCTCCAAGCTGTGGGTCACGGCGTAGGGCAGGGAAGGGCAGGCGCTGCGCATGCAGCGCTACGCGGCAGCGCTGCGTGGCAGCGAGATGAAGCGCGACAGCAGCGCAGTTGACACCCTCTCCACGGACCTGCGAGAAGCGCGCCACGGTGCCGGCGCCGTCGCGAAGCCCACGGACGCCATCCGACCCCGCCAGCAGTACCAGCGGGCCGGCGGGGCTGCCGTCGGCGCTGAGCGGCAGGCGGTAGATGGCGACGGAGGTGTGGAAGACCATGTAGCCGCCGCCGTCGGGGTCGCTGCCGGCGAATCCGGCGGGCACGAAGGCGATGCCGCCGATGGGAGCGGGCGCGATAAGGTCAAAGAAGGTGTTGGTGGTGCACGCGTCGGTGCAGCCGCCGTTGCGCCACTCCAGCGGCAGCTGCAGCCATCAGCTGCAGCAGGCGCTTGCCCGCTGTCATCATGAGCCGGCCGCCGCCGATGGAGATGCCTTGGAGACTCTTGGCGGGTCGCGTGGCGTCTTGGCGTATCACCCCAACTGCCTGCTGTGACAAATCGCTGAAAACGCGCACAATCTTGTCCGAGCAGAACATGTACAGCGACTCTGTGGGTCAACATACCACGGCCGCAGATCAACTCGAGCTCAGGAGTCCATGGCGCGGGAAGGCTTGTTCTCTTGCGTCGGGCATGGGGCATCGTGCGGGGCATCGCCAGGTGGGCGCGGTGGTGTCCTGTTGGCGCCAACGCCTGGAGCGCACGACCGACGGCCTTGCCACGCAGAATATCCATAGTTTCAGCCTATGGCCATGGCAAGAAACAGCCAGCGAGCGTACACACCGCTCCATTCGTCCCAGCAGACGCCGGCCGTGCAGTCGGCCCTTGTCAGCAGGTTGAGTGGCTGTCCAACCTCAATACCAGAGCGTCCAGTGCGCAGCGGGAGGAGTTCACCATCGTATGAGAGGAGGAGCGTCTCCTCGGTTCCATCGTCGCGCCGAAACCGCGTCGCGCCGGACACATAGGAACCTCCCATTTCAATGCTGGTCGAGAGATACGCTGCCATCGTAGCACCGTGTGAATGCGGATTGGCAGTGAGCAGGGCAAGTTTTGGCGGGCTCGTCACCTTGGGCCCCTCGCTACACTTCGTAGTGTGCAGGATTATGCGTTGAACGTAAGGATTTGTTTATGTTTACATTGTACACAAATGACGCAACGGGCGACTAGAGCCCCGTGCCTGGATCCATCAGGCCAGACACAAACCCGTCTGTCATCTCGTCACCTTGCACCACGGGGTTCTCACTGGGAGAGACGCGCCTGGGCCCTCACACATACCAGTCAGGTGCATGAGGCGCGTGGACCCCTTAGCGTCAGACCTGCGCCCCACCGCCATCCTTAAGCCCTGCCGCCATCCTCGAGCCCTGCCACCCCCAGTCATCGCTTGTGCAGCAGTAAGAAACCCCGTGCGTCCATGCGTGTCGCTACCTCACAAGTGCCTCATTCACATGTTAGGCTAGGCGCGCTATGTGCGGCCGTATGTATGCGTGCACCGGTGCACGCCTCCATCCTACGCTTCCTACGCTGACCGTGCGCTGTGCGCTGCGCCGTCCTCCGTCGCGAGCCCCGCTACCTCACTGCACCCCCGCCCCCATCAACCTGCCCGCCCCGCTCATGTAAGAACCTCGCTATGTGTAGCAGCACTGTACAGTATGCCTCCCTATATGCCTTGCCTCTAACCTCATCTACGGTATGTGCCCTGCTCCACCCTGCGCTCAACTGGACCGCCAGCCCGACCAGTCCCCCGGCGGCTCCGCCGTCCCGTCCGACACCAGCCGCAGCCGCACCAGGCGTAAGAGCTCCGTGACCTGCAGGGCGCATGCGGCCGCAGCAGCGGTGGGTCAGGCAGCCAGCGCAGGCGTGGCAAAACGCCACTGTTGGACGCACGGGGTGCCAAAGGGCGCGCGCTGGCACGTGCACAGCGCAGGCACTGGGGCCGCGCCCCCCGCGGCGAGCGTTCACGTGCGGCGCTCAGCTGGCGCCCGCGGCACCAGCAGCGGCTGACGGCATGCTGCAGTGCCCCCAAACAACACTTCTCGGCGCGTTGACCCAAACCAACACGGGCACGCCACAGCGCATGCAGCTGGGCAGCCAGCGCCTGCGCCCCACCTGCAGCGGCACCACCAGCGGGTAGTGGCGCCCGTCGCTACGCTGCGACGCCCAGCACTGCCGCTTCGTCAGCGCGTAGCCGTCCACCACATCGATGCTGGCCACCCACGACTGCGGGCCCCCGCCCGCCCCTCGCGCCTCGGCCGCCTCGCCCAGCATCGCATCCGGCGGGCTGACCGCCTCGGCCTTGGGGCCCGACCCGTCGGCGCCGGCGGCCACCGCCGGCGCGGGGCCCACGCTCAGCAAGCGCCGCGCGGGCGGCCGGGCGGGCGGCGATAGCGGCAGCGGCTCGGGCGCCGTGGGGTGGCCGTGCGCTGGGGCCCCCGGCGGCGAGGTGTGCTGCGCCAGCTCGTCCAGGTCTTGCAGCGGGCGGTCGTGCTCCCAGGGAGGGGTGGCGCTGGCGCTGGAGTGCAGCTTGCGGTTGGTGGACCGCGGGCGGCGGAAGGCGCGGCGCAGCAGCCGCAGCCGCGCGCGCTCGTAGGAGAGCACCGCCAGCATGCGCTCGCGCAGCCTGGGGTCGTGGGGAGGGGAGGGCAGGGGAGGGGGCCGAGGCAGCGTCAAGGGGGCCTAGTCACGGAGCTGGGGTGCCTGCCTGCATGCTGCAGGGGGCAGTGGGGCCCTGCGCCGGTGGGGGGCGCCACGAGGGCCCGACCCGAGGGGCCACAGAGGGGTGCGGCCCCACCAGGCGGGGCGGGGCGGGGCGCCCATGCCTGTGGCTGCGCGCGCACGTGCTCGCGCGCATTCCCCTGCTCGCCCACCACCCCTGACGGCTTTCCCGCGCCGTGCGTCCGCAGCCCCGCCCGCCCGGCCCAACGTCGCTACGCCCTCCCCCTGTCATTGCCATCCTGTAACTCCAAAACACCGCACACCGACAGCCCGGTCATGCTCGGCGTCTCCGTGCCCAAGCCCGCCCCCCCCCCCCACCTGCGCGACGCCTCGCCCACAAACAGCCCTTCGCTGCACGCCGCCCGCAGCGCCACCTCGTCGCCCGCCCAGCGGCCCGCGACGTGGGTGTTGTTGGACTCGGCGACGCAGGCAGCAATGGCATGGGATGGGTCGGCCTTGATCTGGGCCACGGCCGTGGCGTAGTTGCCCTGCGTCGAGGAGGGAGCGGTGGCGGCAGCGGCGGCGGCGGCGGCGGTGGGTGCAGCTGGGCAGAGCGGCACACACGGGTCGTCAGCGCCGCAGGCGACGTTGCCTGCAGGCGCGGCTGTTGCCTTACTTATCAATCCTCCCCGGTGCTCCCTTGTCGTGTATCCACCGCAAGCCACCTTGTCATGTATCCGGCGCTTCCATTCCCCATGCTCCCGCTTGCTCCGCCCGGGGGTCCTCACCTGGAAGTTGTCCTCGCACACGTCATTGGTGGTCATGAACACCTGGGGCGAGCCCGGGTAGAGCTGCAAGCCGGCGAGATGGCGGGAAAGGAGGCCGGTCACCACCGGGTCGCTTGGCGGCACTGGCCGGCTTGGGCGCTGCGCCTCGAGGCGCAATGCCCTCACACAGTCAAGTCTGCCGCACCTGCGCCGCCATCCGCGACATATTCCGGATGACCGCCTCGTACTCGTACTGCGTAGGCAGGAAGGGGGAGCGGCCGGTGTGAGGGACACGGAGCGATGGCCAGGGTCGGGGCACAGGTGCGGCCCTGCAGGGCCCGCCATGAGCGCTCGCCGCCGGCCCGTGCCGCCCGCCGGCCCGGCCGCGTGCGGGGCACCCCCACAGCAGCCCACGCGGCCCGCTGACTGGTACCGGTAGCAGCCCGCAAGCACCGCAGCATGGGCCCAAGTGGCGCGGGCCCACGCCGCACCTGCTGCGGCAGGCACTCAAAGCGCCGCGCCCCTCCCAGGTGCATCAGGTGCAGCCTGGGGCCAGGCAGGGAGGGGCACACAGGCCCTCAGCAACGGGGCCGGCATTGCCGCGCCGTGGCCGCGACCACTCGCCGCAACCAGCCCTCCCATCCCCACACCGGCACCTCCCGCAGCTAGCCCGCGCAGGCAACATCACCGCCGTGTAGCTGTACCGACGGGCGGCGGGGCGAGCTGGCAACGCCATCAGCAGGGTACACGCCAGGGACTGAGCAGGCTGAGCCAACTGCCGGCACGCCTACGCCCCGCGCCGTCCGCATCCCCTGGGCGTCGACCCACTTCCCCGCGCGCCCGCCCCCACCCGCAGTTCATGTAGACCACTAGCTGCGTGCCGTTGCCGCCGTCACCCTGGGCTGCCGCAGCATCCGCCAGGCGCCGCTCTGCGTCCGCCCCCAGCGCCGCCGCCGGCGGCACGGCGGCCGCGGGCCGCCACGCGGGCAGCTCCAGCGGCACCGCCGCGACACCGCCGCCTCTGGTGCTGCTAGCGGCCGCGGGGCTGCCGGCCTGATGCGTGCTGTGGTGCGGCCCCGTGTCGTTTGTGGCGAGGTATGCTAGGCGGCCCAGGTCGCAGCAGGAGTTGTCGACAAAGGTGACGCGCATGCCCAGGGTTGCGTTGTAGCAGGTGGACTCGTGCTGCTCGGTCAGCGCGGTGTTGTCTAAAGGGCGTGGGCCGGGTCGGGTCGGGTCGGGTCGGGCGGCAGCAGCGGAGGGTTGGCGCAGGGCCGGCAGGGTGCGGCGCCGGGAGCGGGCCCGCCCGCCCTCTGTGGGTAGCGGTCCCCCACGCCCGCTGCCTGGCCCGGGGGCCCGGCGCGATGCAGGCGGGCGCAGAGGCACGCAAGGGCGCAGGCGCCGGGGGCGGGGGCCCAGGCTGAGCGTCCGCTCACCCAGGATCCAGTGGCGGCCCATGAAGCCGGGCTGCAGGATGCTGCATAAGAAGTTCTTCTGCATGCGGAAGGTGCTGGGGGAGGGAAGGCGAAAGGGGCGGTGCGTGGCTGCAAGACTTGAGGTGCGCGGCCAGGCGCGGCCTCGACCGAGGCAGGGGGTTGTGACGGCACGCACTGCTCACGAAACCGGCCATCTTCCCACACTTGCCTATCGCCCTGTATGTAGATATGCAGCGGACGGCCGCCGCGGTCGGCCTGCAGCTGCTGCAAGCTGGTGGTAACATGCTGCGTCCACAGCGCCTCCCACGCGCGCCTGTCTGGTGATGCGACATCATCGAACTTTTCAAAAGCTGACGCTGAGGCTGCTGCCCACAACGTTATCAAAAAAACTGTGCAGCCCAATTGAATCGGCAACATCACGGCGCAAAGCTGGATGCAGTCAAGTGAGCGAGCCAGAACCAACGATGCAGACACAATAGCACGTTGGTGTATGGCGTGCAGAGTTGCACGTTACTTGAGCTCCACGCTTCCAGACTTTTGGCGGTATTGCCGACCGCCCGACTCGCGCCGTAACTGCATGAATTCGCCTCGCAGCTGCCTTGTCTCTGGCAGATATGCACCCACAGCACACGCAACAAATGCAATACGCTAGCTTCCTTCCATGCAAGCGCTGGCTATCGCGCTCTACGACTTCACATCTCGTCGACCCAGCAGCGACCCAGCCCACCCCCGACGTTCACATCCTGCTCGCCGCCTCGCGCCCCATGCTTGCAGCCTTCCCAGCGCCAAACCCACGTTTATTGCTCTGCACATTACCCCCGCACACGGTCGTCCAGGTCGGCCTTCAGCCGTTGCAGCTCCTTCTCGGCTTGCTCGCGCATCGTGCGCATGCCGGCGGTGGACACCGGGATGCTGTCGTATCTGCCCAGCGCTGCCGTCACCTCAGCCAGCTCCAGGTCCAGCCTGTCGACCTCCTCCGCCAGCCGCTGCAGGGCCAGTTGCCCGTACTGTTGGAAGGTGGCAGCGGCCGGCAGCGGATCAGCCAAGGCAGCACGAACGTGAACAAGGCTTGCGTGCGCCGGCGGGCACGGCACGCGGAGTCGCTCCCAGGCACGTGCCCCTCTTTGGCAAACGCATGGCAGACGTCGGCCCCAGCAGCGCGGCGCGGTGGTCAGGTTGGGTAAGGCGTCAGCCCCAGCCTGACCCACATTCATGTCCAACCCGCGACAGCCAGCACCCCGCCGACCCACATCGCCAGCACCCCGCCGACGCACATCGCTGCCCCAGCAGCCAGCGCCGCGCACCGCTGCGCGGGGCCCTCACCTCCTCCCTGAAGCCCGCGGCCGCTAGCTTGGTCTGCAGCTCCTGGACCTGCCGCACGTACTTTGCGGACCGAGCGTCCAGCTCCGCGGCATGGGCGTCCATGCGGGGCAGGTTCTGCTCGGCCTGTGCCTGGGGCCGGCATGGTGTGGAGAGGGAACGGGGCACATGGCACAGTGGGGTCGCGACTGGGCCACTGAGCAAGGATCGCCGAGATAGGACTTCCAGGCGCTATGGTATAACGGGCGGAGCCCTGTCGTAGATGGAACGGGATGGCGGGAGCACTGTCGGAGGATGGAACGGGCGGAGAAATCCAACATCCGCACGAGTCTCTGCGCGCGGCGATTCCCGCGGGTGGCGGTCGTCGGGGTCCTAGGGCGGAAGGGAGTCGATGGGTCCTCCGCTGAGTCCACGACAGCACCGCACTTTTCTCATCCCGCGATTCGCCCGTCCCGCCCGCTGCCACATATCCCGCCCTACGCCCTGTACCTGCGCCTGGCTGGCTGCCCGCAGCGCCGCCTCCATCTCAGCCGCCTGGCGCGCGGCCGAGTCCGCAGCTGCCTTGAGCGACGTGGCAGCGGCTGCGCGCCGCTCCTGCCAGGGGCATGGTCCAGGGAACGCGTGTCGTAATCCGAAAACGGCACCTCCCGGTAGCATCTCAGGTTTCGTGGCCTTGCACTCGCCGGTCGCCTCGAGTGCGGCCTTGTCCAGCACGCCCAATCCCCCAAGCGGAACGGCTCGATACGGCGAGCCCTGTGCCAGCGCGCATGCAACGCCCTCCCGCACGCCCACACAACCCCACCCCACCATACTGCCCACCCCCTCACCCACCTGCTCGCGCTCCCGCTTGAGGTCCTCCCCGTCGCGCGCCACCCAGGCTGCCAGCATGGCGCCATCAGTGGCCACCGCCAGGCCCAGGCTGCCTGCCTGCCGACCCAGCCGCCGGGCCGTGTCCAGCGCGGCGGGCGGCAGAGCGCGCGTCAGGCCGCAGGCCTCCAGCTTGGACGCGCGCTGGGCGGCTGGGGTGGCGCGGGTCGGGGATGGGCATATGCAGCAACGGCGGCATGGGGGGCGGGTTGGATGAGGTGGCATGCATCCGAGCGGAGCGGCGCAGCTCTGTACCGGTATGAGGGCGCCACAGAGGACAAGCGATGTGATGTTGTATGTACATGGCAGCGCTAGCCATCAGGCGTAACATGCTGGCGTGCGGTCCCCAGCGGTGCATCGGGTGAGGAGCAGCGTTCTGACCAGCATCCCGCCCGCGCACACTCAGGGCCCAGCGCCCTTCATGGTGACCATGCCGCTCACACCACGCGTGCCCCAGTCGGCGTCCCACCTAGCCTCCGGTACTCCTCGCGCTGCCGACGGGCGTCGCCTTGCAGGGCCTCGTGGCAGGCCCTCACCTGCAGGGCGCAGCGCCGGGAGGGTGTGGACGCGGCCAGCAGGGATCGCTGGGTGAGGCGCCCGGGGTTGCAGGCTGGATGGGAGGCTTTGAGTTACAGGCTAGAGTTGCTAAGGTTGCCTGGGCGCAGGCTGGGTGCAGCAGCTGCGCTTGCTGGTTGTGGCTGCGTGCGGGCTTCACTCGGCGCTGCCAGTGGGCAGCCTCCGGGGACGCCTGCTAGGGGTTGGATGTGGGCCAGCAAGGTGGCCGGATCGCACCTTGCGGTGGCTGTTAATAATTTCTTGGACCTGGTCTAGCTCCGCTGTGGTGGCCGGCAGAGGAAACTGGCCGAGCGCTGCTGCGAGGCCGGGCCTGCGCCGCGGGGTGGGGTCATGACCTCAACATATGCGTCACGTCTTGCTGATATTCCGGCGGAGATTGTGAGGTGCCGGCACCAGGAGAAACATGTGTATGCTTACATGGCCCGGTCAGCCTGGGCGAGCAAGTCCTGCCAGCGAAGGTAGTCCGCCATTGCGAGGCTGCTCGCCCAGCGGAGGTTTGCCCCGGCGTAATTTATGCTTTCTGTGTATCTCCGAAAATCCTTAACTACGCTCTAGGAGCAGCAGGCGCGGCGCTGTCGCTGGGCTGTCAGCGACCCGGTTGCTGCGAAACAGCGTGCGGGACCTCGCCTTCTAACCTATTATGTTTAAATTCAAAGTATATATGCGCAAAGGTGCACAAATAAGACTATGAGAAGTCCGCCTATGCAATCAGTCGCGGCACCGTGCCTTGCGTGGGTGATATGCTTTATCGATAGGCAAGGCGCAGGCGTGTGCAGCAGATAGAGGTTTGGGACAAAATGTGCAGCCCTAGAATTTCCGAGTAACAGCCGCTGCGGGTGACAAAGTCGGGCACGAGTCACCGCTCACCCAGCCTTACCCCTTACCGAAGTGCCATATTCTCACACACTGAGCATGTCAAAATGGTCGACGAAGCTGCTGCCGTCCACACCAGTCGACCTCCGCCGCTTACTGTTGAGCCCTCGCCGCGGCACACAGAAGCCCGCTGGCAATCCACATATCAGCCTACTCCTAGCTTCCGCTCCATGGGCCTCCTTAAAACAAACAGCTCGGCGCGACGGAGGGATGGTGCGAGAATTGAGTGGCACGACGTGGCCTTCACGGTCACGGATCGCGTTACAGGCCAGCAGAAGCGGTGCGCGAGGCAAATTACACAATGTATTCGGGCATCCTCAGTGGCATCCTGGTGTCAGGGTTTCAGTCTGCACGCACGAACCCTGCCCAACCCTGCCTCCTCGTCCCGCCCATAGCATCCTGACCGACATGCACGGCATGGCGCAGCCCGGCCGCCTACTCGCCATCATGGGACCTTCAGGCGCCGGCAAGAGCACGCTGGTGGGGCCGCGGGTCACGGTCACGTGACGCCGCGCCGCATAAGCAAGCGAACATCTACAACGCCCCTCCCGACCCTCATCCATCAGCAAGTTCGCGACCTGCCTCCCGGCGCCCGCCCTCGCAGCTCGACGTGCTGGCCTGCAACGACGCCTCCGCCAGCCGTGGCTCCAGCCTCAGCGGCACCATCTCCGTGGACGGCGCGCCGCGCAGCGTCCGCGCCTTCCGCCGCATCAGCTGCTACGTGCAGCAGAAGGACGTGCTGCTGTCCAGCGCCACGGTACGGGGAACTGGCTATGCCTCACGCCACACGCACACCAGCAATCACCAAGTCCACCATCGCAGCTGCGTCGCCCACTGAACCACGCGCTTTATGTCCAGCGCCACGCGAGGGGCGGAAGGGGCTGAGTGATGCGTACCCCATGCATGATCTAGCCGGCGGGCAGGGCTGCGCCGCCCGCCCCCCGCCGCCCCCAGACACCCCTCCTGCACCCATCACGTGCGCCCCCTGCACCCATCCCCACCCCACCCTACCCCGCCCGGCCCCAGGTGCGCGAGGTGGTGCTCACCTCGGCGCTGCTCAAGCTGCCTCGCTCCGTGGGCAGGGAGGCCAAGCTGGCGGCGGTGGATGCTACGCTGAGGGAGCTGGTGGGTAGGGGCCGGGGCGGGCGCTGGGGGGGATGGGACGCAGCGCTGGTGGGCAGGGCAGCGCGCTGGGGTGAGGGGCGAAGCACGCCGCCGGCGAGCTGCTCCCGGCGGGACCTGGGTCGCGCCCCACCCTGCCCTTCCTTTACCCTCGGTCCCTCTCGCCAGCGCAGCAGCACCCGCCGCCCTCACATCCCGCCCAACCCTCCCTTGCTCCCTCCCCCTCCACCCCCTGCCCCGCCCCGCCCCTGCAGGACCTCACCGCCTGCGCCCACACGCTCATCGGCGATGAGACCATCGGCCTCAAGGGCATCAGCGGCGGCCAGAAGCGCCGCGTCAGCGTGGGCATCGAGCTGGTTAAGGTGGGGCCGGGCTTCGGGCACCTGTGCGCGTGCGTGGGCGCATGGGTTGCAGGTTGCGGCCGCAGGGCGTCCCATGCTGCCGCCCGCGCCTCGCACCCGCGCGCCATTGCTTATTGCCCGAGCCTCGATCACAATTCGTGCGCCTGCCCTCCCCGCCTCCCCGGCTGCCCTGCCAGGACCCGCGCGTGCTGTTCTTGGACGAGCCCTCCTCGGGCCTGGACAGCGAGATGGCGCTGGGCGTCATGGGCGCACTGGCGCGGCTGGCGCGCAAGGGCCGCACCGTGGTGCGTGGGGAGGAGCGGGGCCGGGGCAGCAGCGGGGCCCCAGTGGGGGCACCCTAAGCCAGTGGGGGCGCCCTACCCCAGTGGGGGCACCGCGGTGCGCCGTGCGCGGGGCAGCGGCTGCTGTGGAGAGTGGTCGGCGGGGCGTGGCATGCGCGAAATGCCCCACCTGTCCCGCACCCCCGGCGGGGCGGGCCTCGGGTGGGCAGCAGCTGCTCGCATCCGCGAGGTGACCCAGCTTGCCCGCAACTCCACCTCGCCGGCTGCGTGCGCCGCTCAACACGGCCCCTGCTCCGCCCCCTTGCCTCCCCTCCCCTTCCTCTCCACCCCCCAGGTGGCCACCATCCACCAGCCCAACTCCGACATCACCGACACCTTTGACGACTTCCTGCTGCTGGCCGCGGGCAGGACCGTGTACGGAGGGCTGTGGGGCGGCGCCGTGGACTTCTTCGCGTGCGCGGGCTACAGGTGCGGCCGAGCGGGCGCTGCGGCTGCGTAAGGCGGGCACGGGCGTTCGTCGCCCCGGTCGCCCGGGCGCTGGCACCAGGCGGGTCCATGCATGCAGCGCCCGGCAGCGACATCCCCTCTGCCCGCTGATTGGCCTCGCCCCTGACCAGCGGCCCTGCTCCCCCGCCCGCAGCTGCCCCGCCTACAAGAACCCCACCGACTACTTCATGGCGCTCGTCACCCGCCACGACAACGACGACGCCGACACCGACAACGGCCACGGCAGCGGCCCCGCCGACCCCGAGGCCGCCGGCCGCAGCGCCGCGGCCGTGCTGGCGGACGCCTACGCAGCGCAGCGGCCCGCGCTGCTTGCGGCCATGGCCACAGAGGGCCGCGCCACCCTGGCCGCCATAGCCACGCCGGCCATGAGTCGCCAGCCCACCGGCGTCGGCGCCGGCGGCGTGGTGCTCGGCGCGCCAGCGGCGGGCGCGGCGGCTGCCGCCGCCGCGGCGACGGGGCGGGGCGGCAGCGCCGCCAGTTCGGAGAGTGGGGTGGCGGAGGCCGCGGGCGGGGCTGAGCCCGGCGAGGAGAGGCAGCACGTGGCGGTGACGGTGTGGGAGAGCGCCGTTGCGTCGGAAGCGGCCGCGGCGGCAGGTCCGGGCGGCAAGGCGGCGCTGGTGTCGCCGGGGGCGGCGGCGGCGGGCGGCGAGGGCGGCGAGGGTGAGGGCGGCGAGCTGGAGGCCGCGGTGCCGGTGTGGTACCAGGTGAATGGGTGGGTGGGGGCGGTCGCTGTCATGCGGGCCTGCAGTGCAGGGCGACAGCAGGGTCCGGCTCGATAGCTGCCTTTGCTTCTGCCGGATCTTTGGGGCTTGCAGATCGGGTTGGGCTGCCTGCCCTCCCGCCTCCCTCCCACACTTCCTCCCCTGCCCTCCCTCCCGCTCTCCCGCTCCCGTCCCCATGCTGCCAGGTCGGCGTGCTGGCCACCCGCTACCTGCGCACCTGGATCCGCTCGCCCGTCATGCTGAGCAGCGAGCTGGTGCAGTACATATTCGTGGCCATATTCATCGGCCTCATGTACTACAGGTACGGCACGGGCGTGTCGTACGCACGCAGTGCGCGTGACCTGGCACCCTTCCTGTGCCTCCCTGGCCCCCACACTCCTCGCCGGTTTAGGAGCAGGGACAGCTATCATCCAGCCCGTGTCGAGTCGCCGCCGCCTCCCCGCGCCACCCTTTCCTCCCTGTCCCCTCCAGGTTCAACGACCGGCTGGGCGACGGCGACTTCAACCGCTCCTCCTGCATCTGGTTCGCATTCGCCGTGCTGTGCTTCACGCCCGCCTACACCTCCGTCACCAACTGGGCGGCCGACCGGCAGCTGCTCAAGCGGGAGCTGGGCCAGCGCCTGTGAGGCCGGGGGCTGGGCAGGCTGAGGAGCTGTTGTAGAGGAGCGAGAGCGGGCCGTGCGCGAGGCCCGGCGATGCTGCGTTGCCGCATCTCCGTGCCGCCTCATGCCATAACAACCAACCCCAACCCCCAACCCCAACCCGTCACCAGGTACGGCATTGGGTCGTACTACGTGTCGCGCAACATGGTGCTGCTGCCGTTCCAGGCGCTGCAGTGCCTGCTGTTCGTGGGCATCATGTATTTCTTCGTAGGCTTCCACGTAAGCCGCGATGTTTTCATGTGTCGCATGTCCATTCTAGAGTGCGCGCACGTGCGTCGTTGCGTGCAACGTGTGTCGTAGGCTAGCCGGTTCTGAACTGATTGGCTGCATCACGCACTTGCTCCTGGCCTTCCACGGGAGCCAGCTGCGCCTGTTCCTGCCTGTTGAAACCCCGGCACCCGCCTTTTGGCGCTCAACCCTAGCAAGCCCAGCCCTCGCCGCCTGCCAGCCCCGCCCAATCGTCCCGCTGTCCCCTCTCGCCCCGACACCGCAGCCCGCCGCCTCCAACTTCTTCCTCTTCTTCGCCGTCTTCTCCATGTTCCAAGTCATCTCCGAGGGCATCGGCCTGGCCTGCGCCGTCGTGACTCGCACCGCCACCACCGCCATCGTGCTGCTGACCTTCGTGCTGCTGCTGGTGCTGGCCTTCTCGGGCTTCCTCACAACCAAGGTGCGGCCCCAGGGCGCCCGCTGCGAGCGCTTGCCCCTGGACGGTCGCTAGTGCAATTGGGAAGTGCCTTTCGGGCTTCGTCACTGCCAAGGCGCGGGAGGTTGCCGGCTGCTGTGAGCAAGCCTGGCTGGGCCAGGGGGGAGGGGGCACGTGCGCTGTTGGGCGAGGGTTGCTTGGGCAAGGGTTGGGCAAGGGTTGGGCAAGGGTTGGGCAAGGGCACCCCACTGAAGCCCTCCGGCGTGTCGAGGTCCAGGATACCGAATTGCGCACGGGGCTGTCATGGCCGGGGCTGCAACACTCGGCGCATCTAGCTAATTGCTGGGCGTCATCGCTCGGGCTGCTGAACTGCGAGCGCATTGCGCGCTCGGGGCTGCTATGGTCCCGGCAAGCGATGCTGCCGATGGCGCGGCTCGGCCCCTGCGGATCCCTCGCGCAGCGCCCCGCCTGGCCCGCTGCCGCCACGCCCCTCGCACCGCGCGCTGCGCTGTCAGCCCGCCCGCCCAACGCCCCGCCCAAGTCCAACCCTCACCCGCGCCACCTCACATCTCCCTCCCCGGACCACCCCCTTCAGGTGCCCATCTACTTCGTGTGGGTGCAAAAGACCTCCTACATGACCTATGCCTACGCGGCGCTGCTGGAGGAGGAGTTCCGCTCCGTCGAGTTCCGGGACCCCGCCACCGGGCTGCTGGTGCCAGGCATGGACGTGAGTGGGGCTGCGCTTGAGATCGGCAGTTAGGTACATAACATGCTGCTTTAACATCCGTAAAGAGCTATGCACGTATTCGACTTGATATGAGAGGATGTAGCGGCGGTGTGGCCACGGGGGCAGTGGGTGGCGGGCATGTACGTGCGTGGGATGGCCACGCACGTGGGCCTCGGGAGGGAGGCAAGGGAGCGAGGGCAAGGGCGTGGTAGCACGGCGGGCTGTCGGGACAACCGTGAGCCCCATGAGGAGGGAAGCCCATGGTGGCCTAGGAGCCAGGAGGCGCAAGCAAGCAAGGGGTGTGGACACACAGCGGCAGGGGGCTGTGCGCCCCGCCCACCTCGCGCTGGCCCCATGCCGCCCGCGCCAGACGCAGCAGCGTTCGCGCTCCCTGCTCGCCCCACCCCACCCCAGCCCACCCCAGACCAAACCCTCCCCTGCCCCCCCCGCCTTCCGCAGGCCTTCCCCGACTCGCTGCGCACGGGCCTCACCATGGCTCAGAACGTGGGCGTGCTGGCGGCGCAGGTGGGGGTGGCAGGGGTCGCTTGTATTTTGAGGCAGGGCCCGGGCAGGGCTAGGGGCAGGGGACGGGCAGGGATACGTAGGGGCAGGGGACGGGCAGGGATACGTAGGGGCAGGGGACGGGCCATGGGTTGCGCCATGCTCGCACGCCCACCTCCGCCCCACGCCCTGACCGGGGCCCAAGGCGGTCGTGCTGGCGGTGGGAAAAAGAAAATAGAAATAGAAATGGCTACGACGCGTGCAGGGCCCACGTCGTTTAATTAAGGAGGGTAGGCCGTGTGTGGGATAACGTCCCCACGCCCACTACCGCGGTGGGAAAGGCGTGTGAGGGCATTGATGTCGCCGGCCTCACAACCCCGCCTCCGAACCACGCCCTGCCCGGCCGGCGCAGGTGGCCGGCATGGAGGCAATCAAGCTGTGCCTCATCCATGTCGCCTACCGTTTTGACCTGATGTGAGCGATTGAGAGAGGGGCGGTGTCGAGCGGCAAAGTGGGAGCCAGCGAGGGTACCGCCGCGCGCGGTGTGCGCTTTGGTGCCGTACATGAATACATACGTTGAGCTTGGGGCGGGATTGGGATGTCGATAAGCTGTTCGTTGCATGATGCGTGCAAATGGGCTGGCGTGGAACCGTGGCGGGGCTGTGGCGTGCCATGGGTTAACGGCGGGCTGGACTTGCATATAAGATGAGGGCTTAAGTTTATCAGGACAGTGGTAATTGCGTGGGACTCGCACGTGTATACATGACGGGGTGGATCAGGAGCGCATTGCGTGTGCGTGGAGTTTGGCGGGGCAGGGTGGCCATGACGGCGGGGGCCGGGGAAGAGCTAGCGCTGCGGGCCCGTGGCGTGGGCTGCGGCTTTGCTTGGATCATCTCAAGTTGCAATGGCAGGCTGGACGGGACTGAGAACCTCGTAGCCGGAAGTGCGGGCGCACTGCGGGGGACAGGAGGACGTAGGCCGCACACGTGTTGCCGCGGTTGGTGGCGGGCTTTGCCGAGCACTGCGGGGTGGGCCTGTGTGCTGTTGTGGCGGCGGCGTGTGTGGGGTGGTGCGGGACGGCGACTCTAGCTGCCGCCGGATGCGTCGATCGTATGGTGGGCGACTTGCCTCCAAGTTGGGTTACTGTCTTGCTGGGCATCATCAAGGCTGCGGCCTAAGCTAACTTATTAAGCTGCTGCGGCGGTGACCCCAGCCATGCGTTGTCCCTGTTCCGTACCTCGCCGTCTGCAACAGCACTGTACCCGACACACCTGCTGAGACGCAGCGTCTCTCAATTGCGCAGTGTCGGCAGCAGCCGAGCCGCCGTAGCGTGCCCTGCCGGCAGCACGCCGCGGCACGCATGACATGACCACATTGGCCAGCACCCACCCCTCCGCCGCCGCCGAGCCATGCCGCGTCCCGCGTCCCAACCCCCGCAACGGCGGCCGCGTATCTCTTTCTCAGATATTTACTCTGTAAGCGCCCCCTGGGCGTGCGATGTGAAGCGCAGCGAAGGCCCCGCGTCCTTGCCCAGGGCGCAACCGCGCGCAGCCCAGCCGGCAATCCACAACCACCTACCGCCCTGGCGCGTCGGCAGCGCATGTGCGCCCAAAAGCTGACAACCCGCAGCACAGCACGCAAGAGGTCGCCACACGCTCACCTGCTCACGATACCTTGCCTCGCTACCGTGCAGCTGCGCAGCAACCTCACCTCCCAGCCTCCTCACCAGTCATCACATGTGCTCTCCCCACGCCTCGTCCTCGACTACCTCGACTCTGCAGGCGCCCAGCCGCAACGCTCGCAACACACTCGCAACACACTCGCAGCGCCCACGGCACAGGCCGCGGCGCCCACGGCGGCCGCAGCGACGGCTCGGGCCCTGGCGACGTTGCGCAGCAGCCAGCGCCTTTGCTTCCTGCGCCGCGCACCACTGCGCTGGTACGTTGGTTGGTTGCTGCTGCACTTGCAGGAGCCGTGGCGCTGGCGGGTTGCCCTAGCTGGGTTGCAGGTCGTGTGATGGGGCATGCCTGGAGAATGAATGCCAGCCACGAGCGTCGCGCTCGCGCGCTGGTGATGCATGCATGGTGGACTACTGGCCTTCCTCGTCTGCCAGCAGCTACATATGTGCAAAATGTTCCGCGGCGCCGGAACTTTGCACACTGCCACGAACGCACGCCGCTGCTTGCGGGCTATCCATGCAATGGATCAAGGTTAATGCGAGCAGCCTATATTTTTGCGAGGGCGCACCTACCTCGCGGCTTGGGACGTACTACGCTTGGACAAGGACGCCTGGGTTTCAGCCGCCGCAGCCGCGTTTCAGTACACCCGTGCACTGTCAGCGTTCGTCTTGCCAACCCGCTATCACAGGGTACGGCGGAGCCGCACTTCAACGAGCTCTCTGGCCCAAACTGAATGCCGTTGTGCGTGGCCAACCCAGTGCTGTATGCTGCTGTCACTTCGCGGCCTGCACACTAGGCTTGCTTCCTGCTGATAAACAATTCGTTGCTTGTGGAGGCGTGCCATTGAGGCCTGCTTTACGGACAACGATCAGGCCGGTCATACATTACGTAGTACAATATTACAGCAGTGCTGCACGCGCACAAACCCTACGATTCTTCCTCTCCCTGGGTCCCCCTGGCGGGCTGCCAAGTAAGGTCCACCGTAGCACGGCACTCTTCTTAGCACACAAGCACAACGCTGGCGACACACGCACACACCGCGGCATCATGCTGGAGCTCATGCCAAGCAAGAAGTATGCAAGATATCTAGGATGAAGGTTTGACCAGCCGAGGAGCCAACGAAGATGGCATCCAGCAGATGCACGCGGCACAGATAGGAAAGAAACGCAAGCAGGCATATGGCACGCAGAAGGTTCGAGCGCCCTCACCCATGCTTAGCGAGGACGACTCGACAGCCTGATATCGGTTTTCTCGTTCGGTTCCGCCGCCCTTGGCTTGCTGCCCACTGACACACTATGACAACGAACAGCCAGATGCCAACAAGCATCAATGGCTTCTCAGCATAAAATGGCGGAGACACATGTAACATGTGCGCATGAAGGCAGCGTCACCACGCACCAGCTTCCAGCTGTGTTGCCTACCACAGATAGATGCAGATATAAAGAAACACCTTGTGCACACGCCAAGCACAATTATACACACATTACACGCACACGCCGAAGCTCCAAGAAAGAAACTAAACTCCATAGTAGAAATTCGCAGCAGCGAGCATAAAGCTGCCGCACATGCCCAGCATGAGCACCAGCCAGCACTGCGAGTCTACGCCCTGGCGTTGATGCGGGCCCCCGCCGAACGGCGCCTCCTGGCGGCCAGCATTGCCAGGCCGATCACTACAGCGGCGTTGAGCGCCAGGACGGAGGCCACTGCCAACACGTGGGCGGGGCCATGAGCGGCGCTCAGGCCCAGCCAGCGAGGCTGGGTGGCGCGCGCTCGACTGCTGTGCTGGGACAGGACCGAGTTGGGCGAGGCGGCTGGGCTAGTAACATGGCCCGCAGCCTGCTGCTGCTGCTGCTGCTGCTGCTGCTGCTGCTGCTGTTGCTGCTGCTGCTGCTGCTCCTGCGGCTGCTGCGGCTGACGCGTTGCGCCAGACAATGCGCCTTCCACTGCATCCCACTCCGGCTCTGGCGGCAGCAGCGCTGCCGCCAGCTTGCGTGCCGCTGCTCGAGCGCCGTCCAACTCCTCTTCGCTCAGCTGCAGGGCCACCTGGGTTTCGAACGGCAGGAGGCTGCCCACAGACCGCACGGGTGCAATGTCAGCGGCGAACGCCCCTCGCAGGCCCGACGTGCTGTCCTGCAGCGCCTGCACCAGGCGCGAAGCCAGGTCAGCGCCACTCAGGCCGGTGGCCGAGTCGTAGGAGGCAGTCAGCTCCACGTCCTGCGGTTGGGAGGGTGGGATGGAAAGGACGCGCATGTTGCAGAGGGTGTAATTGGTTCGCAGCCGGTCCCACGGCTGTTGCTGGAGGGTGTGTGCTGGTCAGGGCCCGCATGATTACAGGGATGACCTCCCTGCCTGCCGGCGTTGTCAGACGTCCGTGAGCGATCAGTGGGCTGCAGCAGCGGATGATATCACACTGTAATGCTACGCACCAGGGTCTCGAGCCGTGGGTCGTAGACTGCAGCCGTTGCACTGACAGCATTAGCTGAGAGGCCCAGCTTCGGCAGCTCCGCCTGCAGCAGGCGTGCAACGACATCGCCCGCTGCCTCTGACACGTCCAGCTCGTCTGACGGGCGATCCATGGGCTCGTCGTCGGCTGCCAGCAGCAGGCGGCGCCCGGCGGCTGTGGCACCTGGGAACGGTGCTAGCGTGACCCCGAGGCTGACGTTCACCTGCAGGCCACCAGCAGCGCACATGCGGAGTACCGAAGCAACCGCATGTTAGGACCAGGTGCGTGCGTGCGTAGGACGGGGTTGCCAGACAAAGCGACGGCATGCGCAACCGCCAATGCCAACAAGGAAGCGCGCATGAAGACACGCGAGCGTGATATGATAGGTGTGCGTACACGTACCCTGGGGACTGGGTTCACGTATCCCATAAAGAAGCTGAAGGTCTGGTTGTGGGACGCCACATTGCCGGCCATGTCCCGCACGCCCGTGACGTTGATGCTGATGGTGCGGTTGGCCAGGAAGGCGTTGTATGGCAGGTTGGTCGGGTTCCAGAACAGCGTCAGGGTGCGGCCCTCACAGGCTGCGAGCACGTTGGCTGCGGAATATGTGAGCAGCCGAGCGAGGGGGCAGGGCGGGTACGCATGCGATTGGTGGCTACGTTGAGGACGGCTAACGGATGGAGGCACATGAGGTTCATCATCAGCAGGGGCGGTGTGCCCAGCAATCAAGAAGCTTGCTCCGTGCCTGAGTTGAGCGCGAGAGTTGTGTTCCTGTTGGCGGTAAAGTTGCTGCTGACCACATTCGCGGTCACGCCAATGGCCCCAGGTTGGCGGCAGTCAAGCTGCTCAGAGTACTCGAGGGCAATGTCGTCGCCTGCGCGCCAACAGCAACACAGCAAGCAAGCGTTGGACGTCTGGGCGCATATGTGCTCGTTGCAGCAACCTAGCAAGCAAGAGCGAGGAGGGCAGGTGTGCCCAACGCAATCGCGGCAGCCCTACCTGGCATGTAGACGCGGTCCGGCCACAGGCTGTTGTGAATGGGCAGCGGCGGCCTGCGGTCTACGAGCAGCCGCAGCACAGGTGTGCCCTCCACGCGGGCGTCAGTGCCTCCTGCAGATGTCAGCCACGGAATACACGAGGCTAGTAAATGTACGTATGTAGCTAGCTACTGTTGCTTCTTTCCGCAGGCCACGCTGCATGCATGCACGTAGCTGCTTCTTATTCCATTGAGCACGCACGGCTGCTCAGCAGGTGCCATGCCGGCGGCCGTGCCTGCATCCTGCTAGCGAAACCCCGCCGCTGTTACAGCCTGCCGCCCTGCCTGACGACCAGCCACAGCAGCGTGCTGGCCCTAGCTGTGCTGGCCCTGGCTGGTGCAGCTGCAGGCAGGCATGGAAGCTCACCTGCAGTGCCAGTATCGCACTTGACCAGCCATTGCAGCAGGTACTCCCCGTCGGCAGCCAGGTGGGTTGTCCATGACAGCCATTCGTACGTCGCGAGGCCAAAGCTGGAGCGGCGTGTAAACGGCATGCAGCAGGTGCGTGCGTGAGCTTGGTCGGTGGGCCATCGCATATGCAGTGGCACGGCAGCATGGCGACACTACGTGTATGCGTAGTGCATGTATGGATGGATGTTGGAAGCCGAATTATTGACCGAACCTGGCATCCTCTAGCAGAGCAAAGTTGACTTCAGTCTGTGTACATATCAAGCCGGGAGCAGGTAGGGCAACAGCATCGGGCACCGACAGCGTGAACAACGAAATGAGCAAGCAGGCATCCTCCCTTCATTCACGACAGTGAGAAGCTGCGCATGTTTGCCTGCGAGGTTGACTCTCACCCCGTTGGGGTAGCGCAGCGTCTGCCATGAGCCGGCGGGGCTGCTGGCACTCGTGTACTCGATGAAGACGCCCGAGCGCGAGCCGTTGAGGCGGCCATGGGACTGCAGCGTCTGAGCAGCGTAGAGCGGATTGAAGAGGGTGAGCTTCAGCGCCTGCGAAGAGGCAGAAGGATTTTATCAAAAAACATACAGCGTGCCTATCAGGGCCGGCCCAGGCGCGGGTGACACTATTACTACTACGTATCACGCCGATGACTGAAACCGCAAATACAAAATGGCATGGACGTCCAGTGCGTCAAATGTGCATTCCAGAGGTGTGATCAGGTAAGGGGCCAAGCTCACTGTGTTGGACGACACGTCGCTTGCATTGAGCAGGAGCGGCTGCGCTGCGGGCCAGCCGCGGGGCCACTGCACCTCCGGGCAGCCCTGATAGCAGGCCAGCCCCAGCGTGACGCTTCCAAAAGAGGCTACATTGCAGGAACGAGCGAGAGTTGAGTTTTACGCAATGCTCACAAGAACAGCGAAGACCTGTTGCCTTCACTGCCAAGCCAAACAGTGGCATTGCTTTCTTGCCGCACACACCTCCGTCACATGATGCCGGTGCGCTGATGTCGACCCTTGATACCGTGCTCCTGCTGCCCGGGCCGCACTTTGCAGTGACCACGGCCCGCGCTTGGGTGAAACGCGGTGCCTTGACACTGTACGACACTGGGTTGACCCAGGGTGCGCCGAACAGCTGCAGCTGCATGCCGTTGTTTTTGCTGGCGAGGTCGGGGCCCAGCGCCAGCGAAACCTATGCAGCAGCATGTTCCAGCCAACAGATCAGGAGCACCAAGTGACGGACGGCGCCAACGGCAGTAGTAAGTTTGTGCGCCTGTGTCACTCACCGACTCATTGGTAGCGCTTTGGTTCTCAACCAGCAGCTCATAGACGGCCTCGTCGCCCTGCTTGACGTTCATCTACAAGCAGACCAATGGTGTATTCAAGTAAGGAAGACAACAGCTGAGAGCTACGTCAGGGCCAATGAGACGGGGAGCAACAGTCGCAGCTGTCGACGGATCAGGGCCGATGCCTTGCCTGGTTTGATGCGCCAACGACTGATAATTTTGCACCAGCACGCTGGCGAGTGCCCGGCTCGTGTGGACAGCGGGAGCGGCCTGCTAGTGTCTGGAAGACTGGCACCCCAAAGGCTGGGCACGGTTTGACCTGCGGTCACGCATGCATGCATCCTCGTACGTATGCAGCACATAATGCATTATGAGGCATGTTCATAACCACCGCTGATTATGTTAGCACAAGCCCGCTGGGTACGTCCTCCTGCTGCTTGCGCACCTTGACTAGGAAAGCGTCCCCAACGTCCTTGTCTGCCAGCGTCACTGTCACGGTTCGTTCGCGGCTCGTATCCTACGTAATAGAACAGAAATGGGCGCACTGGGTTCAGCTTTTGTACATGTGATGCGGCGCGTCCACTTGGCGCGCACTGTGCCCCGGTCAACTCGCTTGGTGATACACATGTCGAGCTCACCTGGACAATGTTTGATGTGAAGGTAAGCTCAACACCATACGAAGACTCGTCATCGCTGTTGACGTTAACCTTGAAAACCTGTCCGTCGCCCTTGCCAAAGAAGCCCTGGCTGCTTGACATGACGAGATTAAACTGCCAGACGGGCAACACGGGCGCGCAAACGGGCAATGTCTCACAAAAACGGCAAGGCAGGCAGGGTGAAGGCCAGCCACATGCATGCTGCCTGCCCAATACCTTGATTGTTGTACTGAGCGAGCTGCTAGCGGTCAGGGTGTAAGTGTATGAGCCGCCGCCTCCAGAGAAAGAGAACCTGCACCATAGTCATGGCAAAACAAACAAAGCGTGAGCAGACGGCATCTAGCGTGTGCATCGCAAGGCGCACGTTGTTGCATGGCTCACTTGGTGAATGTGCGGTTTGCGGTGGCCTGGATTGCGCTCAGCTGCTTGCTCGCCAGCACTCCGCCCATGACATCCACTCGCGGCTTCACGTTCCCGTTGCCAGCATCGCCGCTCGCGTCCATGTATTGCTACGGCAAGCAGGCAGGGACGCGTAGCCCGGTGATGGATGGGCGCATGGGCACTCGCACATGCACACAGTGTGCGTGTCAGCCAGTTCGTTGGGTATGATGGAACTGACTTCCGTACCTTGGTGCGCAGCATTAGTTTCTACGTAGCACATGTTGGGGGCGACGGATTTATGCACCAAGCAATTTCATGCATGCGCAGACAGCCCACACACGGCACCGTACTACGCAGCCACATAGGCATCAAGCTCTTATGTTACCTGGAGCTTGTCTTCGCCCTCAAAGAAGCCCAGTCTCCAGACGGGGTCCTGCAAGTCGCACCGGAACAACGAAGCCTGTTTCATTGGCACAACCAAGCCCATGCATGCCCAAGAAGCGCCGACCGCCAATTGCTGCCGAACCTTGCGATTGACCAGATTGACCCCATCTTTTCGAGACGCTCAGGATCGATTGTGCGGCCCTCGTACATGTAAGGAGACCTGTGATATTAGATGGCAGCAGGTCAATTGGCCGAGGCCTAGGTGTGCACTCTTCCAATGCTTCCGTCCTGTATTCCTGCGCACCCTACCTCCTGTCGTCAGTGTCTAAGGTCTGGTGCCACACGCCCTCAACACGTGGCTGCAAGAACCCGTTGCCTTCAATGCTGCCAGCCTGCACCACAGCAAACCGCAACATAGAACACGACGGATGAAGCAGAGAACAGCAGCAGCAGCATCAAGCGTCAGCTGTGCCAGCAGTTCAGAACTGCAGCGCAACAGCCCCAGTCGTGCCCAACCTGGTATCCTGGGAGCTGGCCAGTGTTGCCCTGCAGCGCTTCCTCCTTGAGTGAGGCGTGGAGTGACAATATGGACTTCCAGCCGTCCAGCCGCGGCTGCATGAACTGGACAACAGTCGTGTCGTTCGCTGCAACGGCGGCAGCGTACTGAGACTGAAGCTCGGGTATGATTGAGTTCCGGATGTGGTTGACGCTGTGCCATGAGGTGGCGGTGATGTCCTCATTGTTGTTCAGCTTGGTGCGCCACGTCCTGTGTGGTTTAATCAGCGGGCAAAGGGCATTGCAGAAGGCCCGCATGCTGGCGCATACCAGCGGATATTGCATATGCATGTCTATGTGGAAGGCTTACGGTTTCCCAATAGTGGCGTTGGCAGAGCATTTGTCCAAATCCCAGCGAAGCTCATCTGTAGACATGCATAAAGGTTACCATGTGCAAATTACACAAGCGTGCATGTACCTGAATATTTGGCACGCGAAGCTATTTTCTAGCTGGCTCACCAACAGTCGTGAGCATGATGGCAAATGTTGGTGCCTGCATACACAGCATATAAAGACATCTCAACTTAGATTCAGAGGACAAACACGAAGCAGCACGCACATGAATCAACTTCCGCTATTATTTGAACCCACCAGAATCATGTCACTGGCTCCATCCTGTGCCATTGCTAGTGATGCATAGCCGGTGGGCGTCGAGAAGCCTGCTCATGCACGGTGATGACAGGACAAACCAGCACTTCGTCATCACACACAAGTGGTACCGGTACATGAAACCACTCTTGCATGTGGATTATGTTCAGGAGTATTTTCTCCCTAAGACACATGACAACTGCAGAGATTTGGTACTTACCTTCAGCTCTTGTGATGGTCATTTTGAGATTGTTAACCTCTTCACCCGTGTTTGAATAACTCTTGTCTGTTGAGAAGCCGCCAGATCCCTTGTCCGACGTAAATTCAATGCACTGCGTGCGTAACCAAGGCATCTCTCACAAGGTTGACACCAGCAAGCAATCCTATGTGCAGATGAGTCAGTACTGGCCCTGCCTGCTCCACTCCGATACCAATGCAGGATTGGTCATTTTTGAACTCGTAACCCAGGGAAATCTTAGTTTTGCCACACGAGGGGTAAATCTGCGTTACGAATAGGGTAGTTTGTAGGTAGCTCGGTTTATGGTATGGCAGCCACCGTCGTCGTGATGATATATATTGGGTTCCACTCGCATGACTTACCACATCAAGCCCTTTGGGACTCCAAGCAAACTCGTAAGGTTGGTTGCTGTGGGTGTACGGCCATATACACACATGTTACGCAGGTGCACGTTGCGTGGTGGCACGATTACAGTTGCTCACCGGTATTCGCTGGGTACACGTGGTCCTTCTGCTTGGAGTGCCGCATTGGCAGCCTGCATCGCAGAGGGTAGCGTACCATTTATTTGTGATGTTATACAAATCCCATAGCAGCATCGGGCTTTGACATTTTACGTGCTCACCTCCATTCCATACGGGTCCCGTACGAATGCTGACATATCTGCTGACGTGATGCTGGGGATGTTCACTGGTGTACGCTGTATGGTATCGGTATTTGCCTTTATGGCGTTACCCAGGCGAGCGGCACCCTGGCTAATTCTAACAACCTGCGACACTGGCAACAGCTTATTCGCAAGCCTGGCCACTTGTCCGGCTTTTTGCAGCACTGTCTGCAATTTCTTCAGCGCCATTGGAAATTTCGAGGCCTCGCTTGGTCCTCGTGCGAACTGTGGTCCCAGACGTGGCGGCAATGCAAGCAATGCATCGTGGTAGTCACGTCAGCGCGTTGCTGTCACAACTTGCATCCGCTGTTTGGCTCACCTTGTTGAAAGGAACCGCGTTGATAAAGGCCCAGATGGCTGTATGTGACGAAGGGCCCACCATGGCATAATTAGATTGGTAATGCACACTTTGCATCGCGCACACCCAGTGCATACGTGGCTGCTTACCAGCCTTGGCCAGGTCTGGACTTCCCGGCCCGCCGCAGGTGGTTTTGGTTCCCTGGGTCATTGCCAAGCTGCAACATGCATGTAGCCGGGAGGGCAACATGTCAGATACGTGGATTACAGCCTCGAACATGATAAATGCATGATAGTTCACGCATCGAGATGGCTCGCTGCTCACGAGATGGATGTTGATATGCTTGAGCGCAGTGTGACCGAGGACCCATCGCCTGCACATGCGCAAACCATTCGATGATTATGGAATGCAGTATTATGCCGGCTTAGACAGCTCACGCTGACTACACTGACCTGGCGGGTCACGCAGGATAAGAAGTGGCACAGGGATAGGCACTGCGGAGACGGAGCAAGGTTGCGGGGTAATGGAGCGTTATTGGCAGGAACTACTTAAAAGGTAGATCCGCGGCATGCGAGACCCGCTGGCGGGGCCAACCTTCGATGAAGTCGGTTCCCACGGCTTGGATGGAGCCCTGCAGGCACGCCATTGCACGGTGATGAATGAAGGTTCGTGCATGCAGCGCCGACCATGCTTTCTGCATATGCTATACAGACACTGAGGCACACCACGCTGAGTCACCAGACTCACTTGTACGATGGCGTAGGTGTTGAAGCTGCGGGCTGGCCAGCCGTTGGCCTGCAGGACGCTCACGGTGACAGGTAGGGCATTGGCGGTTAGACTGCCAAAGGCTGGGCCAGCTGGCTTGAAGCGGTACGTTAGCTCCGCCATGCCAGTCTGGGCTGACACCTCGACCTGCAGTGGAGACCAGGGGCAGCGGCGACGATGAAGGTCGGGGACGAAGGCGAAGATCGATGTAGGCCAAGGTGGAGAAAGGGCAGCACATTGTTGACCAGGGGTGAGGTCAGGTGCGGAGGCCACGGTGGAGGCGAGGGTGGAGCGAGGCGAGTGTGGGGCCCAGGGTGGAGGCCAGAGCAGAGGTGGCGTACGTACAGGTAGGTGTTTTCACTGCATGCGTGACGTCCGCAAGGGGGCAACCTTGCTGTGCTAACCTGCGTACTCTGAATTAGCTCACCGGCTGCTGACATCCCAGACGCGCGGTTGAGCAGACGTTGTCGGTGCCCGCGCCCGAGACCGTATCCTGGATCAGGACGCTGCTGCTCAGGTTGCGACACACAAGGCGGCCGTATCGCTCAAATAGGCGGATGCGCATTGCATAGTCTACGGGCAGGAAGGGGAGCAGGAGCAAGCAAGGTGCGGCACAGGGGGCGCTCGTGTCACTCAAACAGGCGATTATACGCGTATCGTGTACTCATGGCGTACATGGAGGATCGGAAAGCAACAGAGTGCATCCGCAATGGCCAATTACAAAATAACGGCAAGCGGAGTCATGCATGTATTAGTACGGCACTCGCTCCTGTTCTTTGGCATTACCTGTCTGTGCTGATAGCAGCACAACCTCCTTTTGTAGCAGGGCGGTGTCGGGTGGGGCATATGCGGCGTAGACCCTGGAGTACGCCGCTACGATCTTCAAAGGTCCAATGTCGGGCCAACGGGGTGGGTGGAGGACAGCTGGTGTGCGGCCGTCATACCTAATTAAATCGCATCCTTTCGTCTTGCACAAGCGAGCATGCGGGTAGGTACATATATATGCCGCGCAGCCCTTACCCCTGCCTGCGTGGTGCACTGCTCGCTGAGGCGGAAGGCGCCGCACTGTGTCGGCAGGCCGTTGGGGTCCACCGATGGCCTGCACACATCCGCGTCGATGTCCACGGGCGCCAAGTAGACGAAGGCTGCGGATGGCACTGTGTCTTCAAGTGACGCGCTGGTCAGGTTGACAAGTTGGGACCCCTGCATGCGTGCAAGCGATTGCAGTTACACAGGCAGGGCAGCTAATGCGTTTGCGTGGCACAGCAGCAGTGGGGACCGGCAACGGCATTGGCACCCACGCGTCAGTAGCAGTAGCTCACCTGTCCGGACACCAGCATGTAACTGTCCACGGCTGCTGCGTTGAGGTCGGGAATGGGCTCGGTCAAAGTGACGTAGCTCACGACCCAGGGCAGGGCTGGCAGCCTGCCGCAGGCGCAAATGCAGCAGCAGCGTACAACAGCAGCGTTACACTTGTCAAATATAATGATGTCAGCTTTCGCGAGGTGTGAGGCCGAACGCAAAGAGTTCACGGCAAGCGAACCATGCTAGTCTGTAGGTGGCATGTGGGGAGCCAGCCAGGCAGGAAGTGCGCACTCCGTTGTTCCGGCGCACCTCAGAATCGTTTCAGCAACGGGGGCTCCATCCTCGGACATGCCGAGCGCCACACGGCGAGCACTCTGCGCAAGGATGGCACGGCGCCGTCGTCATGACTAATCAGTACGGGGTCAGTACAAGCATCAGCTGCAGCAGGGGTCATTCATGTGCTCGCGCGGCAAGTAAATAAGGGACCGGATACCCTATTGCACGCACCACTGGCTGCTCCATATGAGCGCCGCATCCCTGCGCGCTAAGCTTCACAAGGACGCGGCCGAGGCCATAGTTACACCTGTGGCGAATTCAAGGCTCAGCGGGTTGTGTCATGTACGGGGCTGCTGTAGTTCCCGGTCCCAGCAGAGCTCGCTATCTTCGAGCCGCTTTTAACTGCCCGCAGCCCGCTGCACTCATCGTTCATGGCCCATGCACACCTGCCGCCCACAACGCTAACCGCCAGGAGCCGTGTGGTGGTGTCTCGAATGTCCACATCAGCTACCGGTGCTGTCAGATCGAAAGCGCCCTGAGAGTCCAGCTGCAGGGGAAAGAACACACCATGCTTCATTGATGAGGGGAACTGCCTCCACGCAAAACACAAGGCGCGGCTGCATACGTGAGTCTCTATCTATATATGCAGGCGGCAGACCGGCGTGGCCCGCCGTTTGCCCCACGGACCTGTACCGTAGGCGGATACAGCACTGTGAAGCTGTGGTTGTTGTAGCGTGCCTCGAGGCGCAGCACGCTGCCCACCCCGGCGGCTAGCAGGAAGGCGCCTTCGACATTCGTGGGCACACATGCCACGGTGGAGTTGTCGACCATGCTGATGGCGCAAACGTCGACATCTGAGATGCGTGCAGCAGAGGTCGCAGTGGGAGCATTAAGTCAAAGGGTGTGGCCCTGCTACTTACTCTAGCGGGTGCATGAGCGGTGGGACGAGCACGCAGTTGATGGATGAAGCGTGACATGATATGCGGTGTGCACGTGATGATGTGCAATTATTGGCCGCAAGGTAAGCGAGGATAGGCGGGCCATGCAACACATCCCCCTCACGCACCGGCAATGGGGCAACCACGTGTTTCCGCAAAGCCGCTGCTGCTGGTGCTACCAGGCCACCTGAACGTATAAGAGCAGATTGACGCAGGTGAGCGCAAGTAGGGGCGCACGCTATGCAGCTCTTGTGACACACCTCACGTAGCCGGTAATTGGCAGACTGCTCATGTCTACAATGGGCAGGATGTCACTGGAACCGGCATGGTTCAGCGTCACCACCTGCCAGCAGGATCGGTTGGAATCACGGGGCTCAGCCAAAGCAGAGAGCGAGACAGAGGGTGCGTGGGGCCGCACCCAGGCAGCAGGACCCAACCTGGGAGCCCCCTTCTGCGTTGTTGATTGAGAACTTGTGACGATTAACCTCCCCCGTGCGTAGCTTGGTTCGCTTGCTGGCCGTGAGCCTGCGTATGTATCAGCATAGTACAAAAGCTATGCCCCGACGAACCACATGCTGTGCCCGTATGAAGTGTGTGTATGTGAGTAATAGATAGGCTCGTGCGCAAACCAGCGAGCACACGTAGCAGCCAGCAGCAGGCAGCCTCCAGGTTGCATGCGCCACACGTGCACGCAGCCTTACCTAATCGACTGGTCGATACACCGCTCTGAGACGCAGCAGCAGAAGGCAGGCGAAACGTGCGTGTCACACACAAGCAAGGGCGGCACCGCCATAGAAAAGGCAGACAGTAACGCACATACGTACGCGCTGGCCAGTCAGCACCACCCCGCGCCCCTCACCTGGCGCACCCACGGGGTTGCAGGAGGGCAGGTGCGTCTGCAGCAGCAGGCTGTACCTGCCGCTGCCGTCGGTGGTGGTGGACTGCACCTTGGGGGTGCCGAGCACATGAGCGGTCATGCGCACGCCGGGGGCCCCTGTGAGCACCCGGGTCTTGACCGACCCCGTGAGCTTGCCCGCCCACATGATGGTCACGTCGCGGCACTCGGGCTCTGTGGAGGCATGTGGCGCAGGCAAGTTTCATAAGTGCGTTACACGGCTTATATGGTCGGCGAACACCCTCAGCGGGTGTCAACAAAACTGGGTCAAATAAACAAGCAATCTCAGGAACTAAGAGCCAGACAGCGTCTCTGCTCACCGCTCACGAAGCGTGCTGCTGACAGCGGGTTGCTGGTGTTGAGGTAAAAGACGTCCGTGGCGTCGGAGGCCACCGTGACGCAGAAGCGGTACGTGAGGCCAACCCGCAGGTCGTCGCGCACAATGTCCTCGTCCAACTCGGTGCGCGCTGGCTTGTAGAGCGTGCCGCACGGCAGGCTAATGGACAGCTGTGCGGTGGTCACCGTGTTGCGCAGGCTGCCGTCGGTGGGGTCAACCAGACTGCGCGTGACGCTGATGCCCGACTCACATGCGCTGCCCACCACCCAGCTGCAAATGGCACACATAAGTAAGCTTCATAAGTCTCGTGATAGATGCAATAATGTGTGCGGTGCGACTGCTCATCACCTGAACGCAATGCTGGTGTACTCCTGCACAACACTCATGTTGACTGGCCGGCCACTGGGGTTGTCCAGGGTGCAGCCACATGTGCTGGTGCCTGTGTAACCAGCGGGAACCGTCGGCACGCGGGTAGATCGACATAGTATTTATTTCGCGTGGCGCCGAGTAGCAATACTTGCACAGGCGTACGTACCGTTGGCGAAGGTTGCATCCGTGACAGGTGTGCTCTCCACGTTACGCCAGTCTGGCAGGGCGGGGTACTGCTGCTCCGTGCGAAGGAAGGCCCGGTACTGGAAGGGCACCCCTGGCTGCAGACGCCGCTGGGTGTGAAGCGCAGCGGGCTTGCGAACAAACTCTGCGCGGGCAAGCGAGTCGTGCAAGGCCACGGTCATCCTCAGGTCCACGGCGGGCGATAATCGCCAGTAATCACAGTAATCAGCGTATGTAGCACACACCGCCATGAGCGACACGCGCACGGAACACATACACGCAAGAGCCCTACCTGTGGCTGAAGCTGCAAAGCCAGGAAGCAGCAGAGGGTCCGAGACGGCAGCCTTGGTCGCATTGAATCCCCTGGCCTGGGCCAGGATGCTCCAGGTGGTGCCGAAGCGGCTGTGTGTGCGGTTGCCATCGCCCAGCTCAATAACGGCCTCACGTGCAGAAGCACTGCGTTGATTGGGCAGCGTGCGTGATGGCATGCGTGCCGATGAGCAAACGAGCAAGCGACACAGCACACCGCCCATACACGCAGTTCAGTGCCTAGCATGTAGCCGCTGGCACGCATGTATGCTGCCATTGGGCCGCTGGACCAACACACCGCAGAACAAACTGCGGCCGGATGCGGCAGGCGCCCACGACACAAATGCCGCTGCCTGCGTCGTTGTCAGGTCCCAGGTCGCACTCCGCCTGCGGGCGCATATGCGGACCACGTAGCGTAGTTGAGCAGCAATGCCCAAGCGAGCGACGAGGGGACCAGCACGCACGCTCGCACGGGCCGCAGTAGTGCGGATCCAGATTGCATGTACGCACCAAGCCCTCGAGCGGGATGCCGTCACCGCAAGACCGCCGCCACAGGCTTGGCCGCAGCGAGGCCTGAGGTGTGCCAGCAGGTGCTGCGGCCGACTGCTGCTGCACGGCAATGAGCGACAGGCCGCCGCTGGGGCAGGTGGTGGCGGTGACCACATCCGGCAGCCTGCGTGCAGGAGGACGGACAGCACGGCGACACGCATGTGGCTCGCTCGCTCGAGCATCAAGCGGGTGCAGCAGCACAGCACAGCGCACACGGAGGCACATGGTGATCCCGCTGCCTGCCCGCTCCGCATGCCATGATGCACGCTTACCCGTCCCCGGTGACCTCAGCGGAGCCTGTGTGCGCGCCCCGCAGCCACGGGGCCATGCACACAAAGCCGTAGGAAGCGCTACAGCTGGCCGCCCTGATGCTAGGTGCGGTGCCGCTTGCGTCCAGGTAGGCGCACAGGCTGCTGCCGGGGAACCTGCTGGCCTCTAGCTGCCAGGCCGGGGTCATGATGTTGGGCACACCCACGCCGTCAGCTATCCAGTAGGGCCGGCCGGTGGACAGCGCATCGATGGCGCCGAGCCACAGCCGCGGCGGGTTGCTGCCAGCTGGCACCACGGAGCGTGCCAGCTGGTACAGGGCGTGGAGGTCCTGCGTGTACGACGGCGGTGATAATTAACAGCACACACAGGCGGACAGGATCTCCAGCCAGGACCCAGGACAAGGACGACACAGCGAGCGGCCAGGCGCAGTAGCCGCACCCACCTCGGCCGTGTGCACAAGTGCCAGATCCCCAGGCATGAGTGCGTTTCGGCACAGCAGGGCCGCCTGCGGTGTGTGGTGCCAGACACGTGCGTTCGTGCGCGGCATAACAACACATAATGAGGCGAGGTGCTGTAGATGCATGGTGGCAGCCGGATCAGCGGGTGCACTCAGTGTGTCACCTGCTGCCACGTGCTCTCAGCCTGCTGCGCGTATAAGGTCAGCACGTGCGCCCCCCGCACTGCTTGCGTGGCAGTCAGGCTGGCGAGCGCGCGCTTGCTGGACACAGGGAGCGGCGGCCTGCCGTAGCATGTGAAGTTCACGGATGCATACTTGGATGTGCCTGCGAGGGGAGGGGTTGGTTCGTTCGTGTGTTCACAGCACGTCCGTTTCTCACACCGGATCATTGCTTAAGGGACAGCCATGTACCCGATACATAGCCATGTATCCAACAAAAAGCTGCCTTGCCAGGTATTCACCCGTACGCACCGGGGCAAGGGTCGGCAACGAGTTGTACGGGGCGGACGTCACACACGGCCTTGCCCAGGCACAGCGAGCGGAGGGCGCCCAGCAAGGCCGGCGAGGCACAGGTCGTGTTGCCCATGGCCGCGCTCGGACACACGTCGGTGCGTGTGCGCCCGTAGCTGGCTGCGTCAATGGAGCTGATGATGTAGCCGGCTGCTGCCGGGCAGCGCAGCACGAAGGGCTCCCCGTCGCAGACCGGCCCCACTGATGTCTCTGTGAGCAAGAGAGCGAGCGAGGTCCAAAGATGAAGGGGGCGGAGAACAAGAGGAGCCATGCATGGCTCGGTTGGTTGGCGAGTGCATGTGGCGGAATGAGGCACTCTCTGGCTAATCAACGCCCCTATGAGCTTGTCAGCGCGCGGTGCATTGTCGCCGTGTTTACTTACGGGCAAAGCCAGGTGCCAACAACGCTGCACTCTGAGCGGGGTAGCCCGCAAATGTGATAGTAAAGCTGCGCAAGACACCCGTGTCTCGGACTGCTGCGTCGTACACCGTTAGCTTCCAAGTGCCTAGGGGGCTGGTTCCATTGACTGTGGTCAGGTCAGAGAAGGGGCGGTACGTGCCTCCACTAGGCGCCACTTGCATGATAGAGATTGCAGCAGAAGCCGTGAACTGCCGAGTCGAATATGAGCACAGAGATGCTATTAGGCTGGGTCAATCGGTCAGTGTCAGCAGGCATGTCATACAGCCTGCCGTGACGCACATACCGTTAACACGCCATCAAGTACTGTACCGGCGCCAGCACTCTCCGACAGCAGCCAGCTGACACCACTCGGCGCGACCAGCGTCAGCGTGACGTCTGCAAACCAGGTATGCTGCATGTTCACCTCCACTTGGAGGCCCGACAGGGTAGCAATGGCGCATCTGCACCACACAACGAATGCAGCACGCAGATGGAGGAGGCACACAGCGAGCCCGTCATGTACGTCGCAATGTGCATCCTTGATTAACCAACCCGACCATAGGCCACGCCCACCCAACAAACGTACGAGGGCGGGACGGTTGCGGCCAGCTCGCCCAGCGTGAGGTCCTCGATGTACACCTGACTCGTCGAGCCCGCGACGCAGCGTGCAAGGGGGTTGAGCACAGGCGGCGACGCGGCACCAAGGGGCGCCTTGCACAAGGGGCGGAGGCTCAGGCCGCATGACTCATCGCCTAGGCCCGGCGCCGGCTGCTGTGGTGGTGGGTGATGGAGGCAGGCGGCAGGGAGGGCCGTGTGTGGAACCTTTTTCAGCACGAAATGCGATCGATCGCAGCGGATGAGTGGGTCGTCTAGACTCGTGTTAGCACACGACAATGCGATCCGAAGCATATGGCACATGTGCATCCCGTGCCTGCTCTCTAGCTGGGCTTGCCTGGTCTGATGTCTGGAGGGTCCATGCCACGCAGCTGTTGGCCCCACGGGTCGGCTCGTTGGCCAGCCACGGCGTGTATGTATAGCTTGCATCCGCTCCGGCGCTGTTCGTGATACCCGAAGCGGTCCTGAGGCCGAGCCAGACTTGCCGTACAGGCACTGCTGTTGCCATTTCCTGGAAGGGCTGAGTGAGCATGAGGCTCGCGTAGACCTGGGGGCATCGGGGATGGTCAGTCGTGACAACTACGCCAGTGCAATCAAGATGTGCGCAAGCAAGGAAGCTAGAGTTAAAATTTCAATTACGTACAGCTGGCTTGCTTTGACCCCGACCCCTTGATTGGAGGAGAAAGAGCGACCGGGGAGCCGGTGCCTCCTACACGCCCTGTCCCCCGTCAACAATGTTGCGAGCACCGTGCGGTGCAGCAACCTGTACAGCAGCCATATGCACGTGTTAGGCGATCGAGGTGTCCTCTCACCTGCTCATACTCGCTGTGCGTCATGTCGGCCAGGCGCGCTCCTCGTGACTCGCACCAAGCCTTGCTCGCCGCCCAATCAAGAGAATCAGGTCCCAGGGTGAAGCGCACGCCTGCCACGACTACTGAGCTTGGGACCTGTGGCGCAATGACGTGGGCCTTACTTGGACACCATGCTTGCTTCTCGTGTGCCGCCAGAGCTGGACTCTGACGCTAGGGGGGTGGACGCTGTGTGCATACCAGCAGCGAGCCTCCCAGCCCTCTTCAATAACTCTGGCCCCTACCTTGACTGAGACCCGGCTGGGTGTGCTAGCTTGAGGGACGTCAGCTCGGCAGAGGTACGGGAGCCGCGTGTCACACCTCACGTCCTGCGGGCATGCAGGCAGGGGGCCATCTAGCCGCAGTGTTGGGTAGCGACTCGGTTGGGCCTATCCGACTGACGCAGCCTGCTGTTGGCCGGCAATGCTCGTCGATGTCTCCTTCATCCATGAACCCTGGTGAGCACTCACCTCGATGCCCGTGGGCCCTGTATAGGCCAGATTCGGTCCAGTTGTACGTAAGTTGACTACTGACTGACCGCATGACTCGATGCCGACCTGGCCGTCTGGCTGACCTGTGGCACAAATAAAGATCGACGACAATGGAAATGGATACACAACCAGGAGGTCCACAACTAGCTGCTCGCTTTGGCCCAAGCGCAGCTTTGTCGAAACAGCAGCCTCACCCGCGCGCCAAAGCCTGGTAGTAGACAGGACAGCCCCGTTGCTCCAGCTCCAGTCAGTGGGCAGTTGTTGTAGTTGTTGACGTGTCCGCCACGGAAAGCTCCATGCGCTCCGTCTCAGGCCAATCCACATGCGCAGGTCTGTTGCGCTTGTGCGCTCAAACATCTCCAAGCTGCGTGCAAGTCGCATGAACAGAGGTACAGAGCGGAAGGAATGCTGTAAGCAGCATGCCGAGCTACCGATTCGTTGAGCCAGCCATCGCTTCTGCGCTGACATGCGCACCTCAGCAATTCCGAAACTGCACCGTAGATGGGGTACCAAGGGAAGAATGCCAACATGCCGCCAGCCAGCGGCAATACATGCTTGCTGTGCGCTGTCAAAGTCCAGCGCAGTGTCGTAATACGTATATACAGCATCTTCTACAGTGACGGTGGCCGTGGCTGTGCCCATGGCTGTATCCACGATGCCAGGCTGGGGCGCTGACGGCACAAGTGCAGACACGTCGTCATCGACCGGCAGCCCCTGCCAGCTGCCGCGGGCTGCCCTGCATACAAACGGATAGCTGCCATCCGAGCAATCGATAAGCTGGGCTGCCGCTGGATTTGCGGAAGTGTCCAGCAGGCCACACAGGCCCCTCGTGTTGACGGCGGAGCGACCAGCATCCGCTGGCAGCGTCCACGAGGAGATTGCAGCTGTCGCGCCACCCTGCGCCGCAGTCAGGTGTGGGCGTCAAGCGACCTGCACAAACGCGCAGGAGGAACGGACAAGCGAGCACAGCAAACAAACGGCCTGCAGGCATACAGGTGCGTACGGTGGCGGACGTGGGGACTCTGTCCCACACACGGCCAGCCCTCCTTGATTAAACGACGTGGGCCCTGCACGTGTCCAGTTCTATCTCTATTTCATGTGCGTACCATGCTGCTCTGCCAAGCTGCCATGCGATCAGGCTCTTGACGGGCTCTGGACGGGGCGTGCAGGGTCGAGTAAGCAAGCACCAACGTTGATGATGAGCAGCTACGTCCAGATGTTGAGCAGCTAGCGCGCCACTAGCTAGGCTACCGGCCCACGCACCATCCACACGGGCTGGTCCATGCCGAGGCTTCGGAGCCACTCAGCTATGTACTGCTCTTCAGCCGCGTCCAGCAGCCAGAGAAGTTCCAGGCCCTGTGCATTTTAAACGGTGGCGTGGACCCGGATACAGTCAGGCTTTGCGTGCATTAGTTGGCAAGCTGTTAAGCTGCGTCAGAGCATCCGAGTTCCTGGTTGCCTACTTATATGCCATGAAGGCTGTATTCCGCCCTGGAAATTAAAGAGGTCCGACCTCCACCCCGTGAGTTAGGCGGCCATCCACCCCGAGCACTGTGCTCGCCACTCGCTGTCTAGGTTTTACTTCCATCAGTTATCAACTGAGCACCCACGCTGCTGTGTAGCCGTGTTCACCTTCTCTTTGCAAATTTTGTGCGCTGTAAACCATGTGACGGCGTGGGCCCGATACACGATAGCGGACCATGCGCCGATGGGTGAGGAGGCATCCGCAAGGACCAGCTCCTCGCCGGGGGTCAGGTCTGCATAGCATGCGGTGCGTGCCAGGGGTGCACAAAGCGTCCGAATATAGCATCGGCGGGCAGGCGGGCCCCGTATGCGCTCGTTGCTGTGCAGGATTCAGCTCTTGCTTGCAGCCCGCAACGCAACGCACCCTGCAGGCTCGTATCAACCGCTGTACCTGAACACCGTGGGGCAAACGTAAGCCAGGGTGAGTGAATGCATCATGGTGGTGTCGACGCATGGCCGGGACAGATCACAGTCAATCAAGCAGGCTAGCTAGTCCGTCCTCGTCTCCCTTACTCGTCTCGCAGACGTATGCTGGCAGCAAGGCACTGCAGCGTGTTGCCCTCAGCGTGGCATTAGACACGTTCAACGAGGGAGAGAGCATGCCGCAGTTGGGCGGGCCGCCTCCTGTCGATGCTATGCGTGTTGCGACAGGAGCGCCGTTGAGCCACCTGAGGGCAGAGGGAAAGACAGGCATGGGCTGCTGGGTTGCACGAGCCTTCGTTCCAACAAGGACAGGCTGCCGATGCAACGAAATGCCGGGCTACCTGTACACCCGGGCCTGGGCCAGGTACATGCCGACCCACAGCCCGCCCTGCAGCTGTTGAAGTTCGGCCGGCGGAAGGCTGCGCTGCAAGAGGCGCAGGAGGCCGGCCGTGGCGCCGGGGGCGTCTAGGGTGGCCAGGTGGCCGCCTTGGACCTGGCATGTGCGTCGAGCGGTCTCCCACGTCGCAGGGCCCAGCATCAGACGCAGCTTGCTATCGCCCAGCAGGGACACCAGGCGCGGGCGCGCAAGGCCTGCAGTGCGCGAGGGCGGGTAACACAATCAGGTAACCCAGCGGCTGCAGAAAACATTCTTCCAGCTAGCATCGCAACCCCATCGCGGCGGCGCACCAAGCGTGATGGAGCTCGGCTCCATGAGTTGAGGCAGCAGGACACTCTCGGATGTAGCGCACAGCTGGTCGATGGCGGGGTTGGCCCCAAAGTGGAGATCGTAGCCCGGCACGCCGTTGTTGGCCTGCCACCGGTCTCGTCCGAGCTGCTGTCCGTCCAGCGCCCGGGCGCAGCGACATGTGCCATCGCCGTACATGACCTGGGTTGAGAGGCCGAACGCGCCTACGTTAGCCGGGTGCTCGCGCACAGCACGTGCGGAGGTAGCAAGGGCGCTGCAAGCCGCAGTAACAGTAATTGATTCGACGAATCAAAACAAGCTTACTGCCAAGTTTGGTGAGCGGAAGGGCACACGGCCGGCAGCATCGGCCATGCTGTTGAGGCAGGCCCAGTTGCAGCCCCAGACGCCGTCCGCTGGACGGAGCGCAGTGCTGGTGGCCTCGAGGCGAGGCACGGACCAGGCGTTCCGGCAGAACATGGCGACTGTGGTCCCGCCTGCATGGCATGAGTTCGTATCACGCATGGCGGGCTGTCAGGAGAGGTGCTGTGTATCCGGGGTCGAACCCCGCCAATCTTGCATGGCTCGCCTCCAAGCATGCAGGCGCGCGGCAACAGACATACCTGCAGTCATGGCCACTGCTGTGCCCTGTGGGTTGCCACAGATTGGCGACCAAGAAAGCAGTCCAGGAGCCGCCGCTGACGTGGGAGGCACGACACCAGAGATGCCTGGGGAACGAGCATCGGTGACAACGGTAGGGCGTGCCGTCGGTTGCTTGGCGTAAGCGAGCATGCACTGTGTTTTTTATGTGTGCGATCGAATTACATAAGCTGTCGGCAGGCAACGCGCCAACGCACCGGTCAGGACCGTTGCTGTGGGGCACGCCAGCCCTCGGGCTGGGAGGGGCTCTGGATCGCCGACACAGCGAAGGAACGACATGTCTGCGGGGGGCGGGGGGGCGATTAGGCAGCAGAGTCGAGGACGTCGTCGGCCACCCTGGCTGTAAGTGGTGTCCTCCGAGATTGTGGTTCGTGGAAACCGCTTGCTGGGGAAGAGTCAGCGATGACCTCCATCCTGACCAACACGTGATTCCACACCTACCTCGTGCGCACAGCGCATGAGCGGTGACCGCCTCGCATGCCTGGGCCTGCCAGAAGTCCGCATCCGCAGCGAACACCCACTGCGCGCAGTTCCTGCTGGTGTCCCTGACGGGCTGCGGCGTGATGGTGCGATGCGGCGCGCAGACGAGCACGCCGTACATGCTTGCTTCAATCACAGGGCAACACACAGCGGCACGCAAGCAAGTAGTATGCATGTGCTCGTATGACGGAAGTAACAGGCTTACCTCGCCAGCGCGCCAGCGGTCGCCCTCAGCTACTGTCAAACCGCTGCTGACGGAGTACCATGTTCCTTCAGACTGTGCGTCGGTCACGCCAAGCCACACGGTCGAGACGGATTGGCGGCGGCTCACAGCCCACAGCTGCAGCACGGCGCGAAGGAGCGCCGCGTCCACGGCTGATGCTGTTGCACCCAGGTCGCCGCCGTGCTGCTTGCATGCGGCCCGAGCAGCTCCCCACGTCAGCGCCTCATTGGTGAGCCAGTAGATGACGTTACGAATGGTAATGGTGGCGGCCGGTGGGCTGGCGATGCCAGCTTCCGGCGGCCGAGAGGACAACCGGCGCTGGCACACGAAGCGAAGGGCAACAGTGCCGCACTCTGCCGCCACGCGCTCCTCAGGCCCGGTCGGCGCCCCATTTGCAAGGCGGAAGCGCAGGGCTCCACAGCCCGACACGACGTTCGCTTGCACGGCACGCGGCCAAAGCGCAGCGTCGATGGCGCCCCGATCTGTACCAAGCCATCTGTTGAACTCACGGACCACCCCATACCACAGGGAGATGGACGGCTTGGCATATGTGCCCGCCGCAGCCCAGCGGGAGAGCATGTCCCGTACGGCTGCGACGGCTGGGGTGCTGGAGAGCTCTGCCAAGCTGCCTCCATGCGCCTGTCGGACAGAGTGCAGGCCCAGAAGGATAAGCAGCCGTGGATGGACACGCCAGGGGACAGTCAGAGTGCAGCTGGATGATGCGCTGCCCGGCGAGTAATTTCCTTTCACGGTATAATGGCGTGCAGCTCCAGCAGCTCGCTCGTCCCCCCGCACTATCCCCGCTGGCGACGTGATCAACTCACCGCGCATATGCTGAGCGCCGGTTGCCAAGGTGTTGTCAAGTCAAAGAGCAGAAGCTCGTCATCGCCGTTGTCCAGCAGGGTGCTGGCGGCAGGGCGGGCGGCCCGCGCATCCGCCGCGACGAGCGGAGCATCGACCGTTTGTAGGGTGGCTGACGCCGCAGCCTGCTGCGTGCCCCCGCCAGCACCAGCTGCCTCTCTTGAAGCAGCGAGGGACCGCCGGCACAGCGGCCTGCCCAGGGCGGCGAACGCGAGTGTGCTGAAACACTGGCGCTGCACGAAGGCCGGCGGCGAGCCGCTCAGCAGGCGGAGCTGGCCGCAGCTCTCATCACCGGTGGCGCCTGCGTGTTGCGGGTTACGTGGGGCACGCAGCGCACATAAATGTTTGGCATTGGTGGCCTGCGGGCCGCATAGGCAACCTCCTTTATGAGCTGCGAGCTCCATCTTGGCTGGGATGCTCACCCTGCACTCTGTAGACAGCGCTGGCCGAGGTGTCGCCGCAGTTCTGCCTGGGGTCGCCTGAGCAGGCCACCGAACAGGTGCGTGCGCCAAGACTGATAGCCCTCGCCTGCACAGCAGCGCAGTAGTACATCCCGCCGGCACGTTGGGTGCCTTGTGGATTGTGCGGCGTGTAGAGCCATCGATCACCAAACTGGCAGCCCGCCAGGTGAGCAGTACCCCTGATTGCTACCCTCATCATCAAGAGCGACATTGCTGCAGAAGCGGAGTCCGCACTTAGACACGCACGCATCCCCCGCACCTCATCGTTGCCGGCAAAGCACCGGTTACCTGCAGCCGTTCCGGCGGGTAAGCATGTCGCTCATCATGCATGCCCCCCGCCAAGCTGTGCTAGCTGTACAGACTCACCATTTTGGACGCCGTATACGGCATATCCTGGGAATCGGGCGAGCATCATCAGGTCAACCAGTTAGCGGCAACAATAATGTGGCGGGGCCAGGATGCAGCGGTAATCTAGGATACTAATGTGCTGCGGCTGACACAGCTTCTGAGCTCACGATCTCTGCGCGCCAGGGCTCCACACAGCTGGGGGCTCATGTTCACATCCTGATGGACACAATCGGATGAGGCAGCAACGCAGAGTCAGCCATGCGGCACTGTAACGATTGACCAACAGCCACGGCGCATCAAACCAAGCGATCGAGGCACGTGCTTACTGCAGCGGCCAAAGACACCGGCAGCAGCCGCGTGGCGTTGTCACCAAAGCAGCCCAGCAGGCGGTCAGGCACCGGCCCTGCGGATAGAGTATGAGGCACGAAGTCAGGCAGCGGATCAGCTGCCGACCGCCCTGATGCGGTTGGCCTTTTATCTGCAGTATGCGTTGGATCGCACCTGTCCATGGCAGACCAAACACGCGAAATTCCAGCACCTGACGGAATGCAAAAGAAGCACGCGCAAACTGTGGGTAACCTGCGTTGCTGCGGCCGCTGCATCCACTAGGACGGAACCAGGCGGCGCTGGTCAAGAGAGCGTGGCCCGGGTGGTCACTGAGTAGGGCCCTGGCGCTGCGCAATTCATCAGTGCCCACAGGTTACCCGCCCCTGATGCCCAGAGTATCCCAGTAACCGCATTCCGGCCAAAAAAGTAATGTCCAGCAACCTCTGCCCGTCTCTGTCGGAAACATTGCCCTGGGGCGCATGGGTGCAACGGACCACAGCAAGCTACGCACCGCGATGAACCCTCCGCTTGTTATATGTGAAAAATGGGATAGTGCGAAAGCAAGGGCAGCCGTACACAGCGAATTAGTCGGGTTCCATCAGCACAAAGGGCGCTGACCACGAAAGGTTACCCTAGACAGCTAGGATGCATGCCTTGGCGCGCACCGGGCTTGATGCTATCTGCAGCGTAATCCACTGGCCAATTGCAGGAGAAGACAGGTTGGCTGTAAATGTGCCGCTGGCGTCAAACGTCTGTCCGGATTGTGGGGCCCTGAGGAGCAAAGATGGCACGCCGGTAGCTAGGCAGCGCGCCGCGAACAAGTAGTGTCTTATCGCCGCTTCCTGCTGCTGCTGACAATATTCTACCACACGCGGCGGTTGGCTGCAAGCTGGCTGTTATCAGCCACTGTGGAGATGCTTGTGTTGCCTGCATACGCGGGGATATGAGCACAGTATAACACGCGGACGGCCCCAAAGAAGGATGTTTGCAGTTGCAACGAAGATAAGACCCAGGCCGCGCACCGACACGGATCTCCGCTAGCTTATAGCGAGTTCCGCCAGTTGGCAACACCACGTCGACCCTGGGGGGCAACGGCAGAAGCAAATCAAGGTTGTTTGCTGATGCTCGGGAAGCGAAGGGGCAGTCTAACAAAGGCGCGCGCACATGCACGGCTTCGTTGAAGCTGCAGCAGCACCGATAGAACGCATCCCTGCTGTCTGCTTCACACGACCAACACGCCCTTGATCCACCCAGGGCGCTCCGCGCGGGGCGTGTTGCTAACTTTAACTTTTAAACGAAAACACACCCTCAGTACATAGGCCTTACCGAGACACAGTGCAAATAACACCGAGGTCGACGCTTAGCCATGGCGATGCTGCGGCAGAACGCGCGGGAGCAGGTACAGGGCACGGCGGCGCACATCATGCATGCAGCCCGAGCTAGCTTTGACGTCTTGCAGCGACGGCATGGCACGGACTTGCAATACGCCGGATACTAGGATGCGTAGTACCCACCATCTGAGCCGTTGAATTGCAGGTAACTCGATGACGTGCTGCCATCGACAGCAAAGAGGGGCCCCAGCGAGTTGCCACCGACGACGGCAGTTGACGATGAGTAGGCAGGGCTGTGGAGGGAGGATGGTTGTCTTTCAATCAGCCTGCTATGGTCTTCGCTCACCTATGATCAATAGTTGCAACTAGTTGCACTAGTTGACTCCGCCTAGCCATGCATAGCCCGCCCCTACTGCTACCCAACAACGGATGTCCAGCCCCAGCGGGCCGTCAAGCAAGCAAGTCAGAGCGTACCGCCGGAGTGCAACATTATACGGCTGGGCTGCTGCTGGTACAGGCACCGCGTTGTCGTCAGGACAGCAGAGCATAGTGACCTGGTTGACGCCCGTGTCCTGAATTGATGATTGTGCAGGAGCCAACGAGCGTGGGGCACGAGGGAGGGCGGTGTGGCGGGAGTAAGAGGGGCCGATGCAGCAGGATACGCATAATAGAAGGCGGTCTAGATGGCTGCTGCTCACATCTGCCAGGCTGCCTTGAGGGGCCTGGGTGCGGGCCGAGTAGCCGCAGACATAGTAGTTGCGACGGCAGAAGACCCCGCCGATCCGGGTGTTGGCCGGTGACGTGTTGGGGTTAGCCCGTTGATTGTTGTACCTGGTACGCGGAGCACGACAGAACAAATAATTCGAGGCAGCAGCATGCAGCGTACTGTATGGGATGGCTTTTCGTCTTGGCCGTGCACTGCCGCCGCCCGCTTGTGCATCACTTCCACGACTCACTTGCATATGAGTGCAACATGGGCGATGCCCGTAAGGTCGTTTCCTGAGGGTCCTCTCCACACCTACAGCATACGTCACGGTGCGGCTGAGGTTGCTACCGGTACTGCCAACATGCACCAACATGCACCAGCTTCGGTGGCAGGTCGTATCGTCTAACGCATCTGTTTCTTGCCTCCATGCCCACTGCGTAGTTGTAGCGGGAGGTACCGCAGTAACTGACAACGAGCACAAGAGGGATGGGGTTGGCCGGTCAGGTTCACGCACTCGATGAAGCATACATGCATGCATGCAAGCATGCAGCTGTAGATGGGTACATGGCACATCACGCTAGACGTCGGCCGCTATCCCAACCCCCTGCGCGCGCACTCACCTCCAAGCACTAGGTGAGCCGGAAAAGGTGGGGCCCTTCTGGATGGTAAACGATGAAGGCCCCTCCCCGTTGTTTGTGTTGCCGTCGCCGCACCACAGCGCAATCCCACCCACGCCAAAGCGGTCAGGCGTGCCGCCGGGAAGCATGTCAGTGGTGGTTGCTCCGTCCACGGTCAGCCGGATACCGCGCACAAAGCGCCCAGGCGGGCACAGCGCATCCGGCTGTGTCTCGCCGAAGGCCGAGGCGTAGGGCAGGCGGTAACGGGCGACTGTGGCGCCCCCCTCGAAGGGCGGCGACCACTGCAGGCCTGGGGGCACAGGTGTGTACCCGGTGACAGTGTACACCCAGTTGTCTTGGGCGGCTCGGTCGTTGGCCCCAAACCAGACGCTCATGAGCTCGCTCCTGTTGTTCCTGGCCTTCAGGGTCTCGACGAGCGCACTCCTGACCTGCAGACGCGTACACCGGTGGAAGTTAGTGCCTGCCCAGATGGCGAGCACACAGCAAGCAGCTCCAAATGATAACTCAGCATGCATGTTGGGCAGATCGCGTGGGTTGTTTGAAATGCACGCTTACCCCCTCAGGAACTTGGGCCGCTTCAAACCACGCCAGTGAGCCGTCGCCTTGCGCGTTGCACAGGGTCTCGGCTGACTGTTGTTGGGTGCGCAGGCAGGCGTTGTCAGTGTCGCAATGTCCATGCTAGGCAGGCAAGACATACATGAACGTCGCAGACCGTCTCTGAGATAGGGCCCACCTGGAAGTCAAGGACTACGTCGTACAGCGCATAGTGGCTGTTCTGGTCGACGGCCTGTGCCATGGGTGCCAAGCCGCCGCTGCCCAGCCGGTCGGTGACCTGCCTAGAGCACATGGGCCGGGCCCAGGATCCCCTGCATGTCGCGTCCCGCCAGCCAGGAGCGAGCATCCCAGGCGACTGCACCAGCAGCGCGCAGTCCTCCTCCCCGCCTGCGCGCACAGAGGACGAGAGGAAGCAATGACGACGTTGTTCGGTGCGTGGACCATGCCTGAATGAACACTCGGCCTGCACACACGCATCCGTCGTTCATCATCATATTCACGCACCAGTTATGTTGAGCGACCCAATTGCGTCCACGGAGGTAGCAGCACCATTGCTGGGCTGCCCGGTCAGCCAGCGGTTGAGTGGCGCCTCGCCACCAGACGGCCACTTCCAGATGCCCTCGGCGGCTCGGTCGCTGAGCCCAAGCCAGACCTCGAGGCTTGGCTGGGAGGTGGCGCCCACCGGTGCGGTGATCTGGTTCATCAGGTTGCTTAGCATGGCTGAGGCTCCCTCGACCGCCGATGCGGTGGCTGTCTTGGCCAACACAGCACCTGCGGTGGCAGCATGCAACGCGCAGGCAGGTCTCAGGTAGATTCGACAGTCCATACCAAGCGAGCTTGGCAGTCCAGACCAAGCGAGCTTGGCAGCACGCACTGGCTTGGCTTCGTGGTACCCACCTAATGCGGCGCAGAGGGTGCTGGCCGACGGCTGGTCATACTGCACATTGAAGACCAGCAGCTCTGTCCTGCCTGACTCAACAACACGCCTGGCCATTGGCTGTGTCCTGGACAGCGCATACTGCTCTGATACTGCGGTGCCAGGCAGGGCGGGTAAGGCAGGGCGGGAAATAGAAATAGAAGTAGAAATAGAAATAGAAATAGAAATAGAAATAGAAATAGAAATAGAAATAGA
>BDDC01000401.1:8134-37808 GCA_001662425.1 Chlamydomonas sphaeroides
CGAGTCCATGCCCATGGGCCCACTCTCGATTCGTTGCACGCCCAAGATGAAACCCCACAGTGAAACCAGTGTTCTTGCTCGCTGGTTTCACCTCTGCGCTTCCGCAACGTAAGGTTGCACATGCATCGCGCACGAGGGGCCGCATGGACTGCCGTGCCGCATGCGAGGCCTTGCCGGCGGTAGCGTGATCGCGGTGGTGTGCCGCTGGGGCAGCGGCCCATACGATGCGGATGTCGCGCCACAACGTATCATCGGCACTGCACGGTCTGGAGGGGCGGCCGCCCACCGGGCGTCGCACTCTGAAGGGACAACTCCATACCCATGGCTCTGCCAGTGCACCTGTGGCGCATCCCCGGTGCCAGGAATCCGGACAGCCGCTCGCACGGGGTGTGGTCGGACATGCACTGTGGCGCTTGCCGCCGCCGGCAGCATGGGGGCAGGTGCAGCCGCTGCCGGTTTGCTAAGCCAGCGCCCGCGCCGCACATCCATTTCGCCGTGTCCATATCCAACAAGGGGCCCGCCTTGCCTGTATCTGCGCTGTTGCTGCCCGCCCCTGTCACATGCCCAACCACACGAACGAAGTCCGCGTGCCGCACAACCGACAACCGTCGAATTGGCAACACCACGGCCCTTACTGGCAGGCAGGAATGGTATGCACGCAACCCACGGCCGCCAACCTCGGAACCCGAGCCATGGGGATACCCGTTACCCGAGTCATGTGGAGTCCAAGGGCCGCGCGCCACACGCACACAGCGCAAGCGGCCAGCTGCATGCTTTGCACGGCAGGGCCACTCCCATAGCTAGCGTCAAACCGCGGCCCAAGAACAGGTCCAAGTGCTTATAAGCACCACGGCTTCACCGTGAAGCTCTGACGGCGGGGGCCGGGGCGGGTCCGCCGCCGCCGCCACCTCCGGGCCGGGGCCGAGCGGCAGCGGAGGCGGCGGCCGCGCCTGCGGCAAGCGGCCGAGCTCAGCCTTACCTGGGCGTGCCAAGCGGAAGCGTAGTGGTGTTGGGGGCTGAGTTGGCAGCGAGGGCGGGCCCTGCCCCATGGCCGTGCCTGGCTGGCTGGGCGGCGGCTGCCGCGACAGCAGCCGTACGCCTGTGATATCGCGAGGTCGGGGGGCGGGAGGCCCGCCGTACCTTTTTGCACGTAAGTGTGCTCCACGCTCACTTCAAGACAGCCTCGGAACAACCGCCGCTTTCCGTAACCGCCCTGCCCATGGCGCCCACAGTCGCATACCTGAGCTGCTTTCCTTTGTTGTGTGTCGTTGCCTCGCCCTCCCACCCACCCACAGACGCTTCCTACGCATTAGTTGCAGGCTATGTGGTACTATCAAGTATTAACGCTGGTGCGTTGCTGGCAGATCTTTTTGTAGCTGGGTGTACGCGTGCTCTTGTGCTGACACATACTAAACGAGGGCCACTGACAAGATTGATCTCCGCGACGTCGGTGCCAATCGACTGCGTGCTGCGCCCACGAAACGAACCCCCTCTGGCCTCTCCCCGCCCCCTCTCCCTGCCTCTCCCCACGCTCACCGACATCATCCTTTGACGCCAGCCATTCCATCCATGATAATCAGGTTCACTCCCGGTTGCGTGCGGGGACGGGAACGGGCGCCGCGCCAGCAGCCAAACAGCACCGTAACAGCAGCCATAGCCTTTGCTATGCCAATACGCTTACAATACCTTTGTTCTCCGGTAAGCGGGATACGGCTGCAACTGCTGCAAGGCTATCGCGGTTGCCACTACAAGTTGTGCCTCTCTAACCCCTCACGTTGGAACGCAGGCGCCCTACCACCCTATCGACTCGCCATGCATCATAGTGCCGCCGGCGGCACTCGTCTATCTGGGGTGCGACCCCTGGCCCTCACGTCGGAGAGTCAGGTGTATCCCCATTCATTCTTATCCCACAAAAGCGTGCCCCGGGCCATGTCCGGGTGCCCGGGCCAGGGGTCGCACCCCAGATAGACGAGTGCCGCCGGCGGCACTATGATGCATGGCGAGTCGATAGGGTGGTAGGGCGCCTGCGTTTCAACGCCTCCAAGTCAAGTAGCCTAAAATGGTGGCGGCGGCCGGCAGGCCTACATGAAGGACGAGGGGAAGGGATAACGCCCTTTTCCCCATTCCGGATGGCGCCACCTTGTCTATTGTCACTCCCAGCAAGCGGGCGCCAACCTGTGTGAGATCAGGTTGTTCAAAAGCAGCTCTAGCGCTGCTGGTTCTTTGTCCTCTGGCTGCAGTGAATATGTAGCCGAGTCGGTAGCGTAGGGCCGGAGTAGTCCAAGCATGTGCGGCCCAAGCCTAACTGCGTGCGAAGCCCACGTGTGTGCCAGCAGGCGCGCAGGCAGGCAGGCAGGCAGCTTGGCTGGTGCTGTGGGCGGCTGTAGGGGGCGAGGAGCAGCGACTGTGTCGACTGCGTGTTCTACTTCACAACGTGACGCTGCGTGCGTGGTGCTGGTACCAGGAGGCTCCTGGCTGGTACAAAGCAGCTTGCGCTCTCCGCAGCTGCCCAGCCATTAAGACCAAGGGGAACGAGGCCGGGCCCGCGCAGCCAGCATCGCGGCTGATTGCATATTAAATAAGTCATGTGTGACGCCAAAGCTATACAAGGCGCAGGGCTCGCTGCTCGGGGCGCCGACGGCACATACAGCCTGCGGCGGGGATGGAGGCAGCGTTGAGGGCGGGAGGGCACACGCAGCCCTAGGCGGGAGGCGCGAACGGCTTCAGCGATGCACAGCTGCAGTGTGTGTGCTGTGTGTAGTCGCAGTAGTCCTCGCCTGCGCCGTAGGCCGCTATGTCCAGCTATGTCACAGGGGCGGGCCGCCCCGCCGCCGCGGCGCCGCGCGATCCAAACGGGTTGGCAGACACAGCCGCGCGCCGCGCATGTTACCGTGTGTCGAAAGGGCATCGATCACTTATATATGCCACCAATTATCGCTGGGTTACAGAGCAGGTTTTCGCGACGGAGTTCGCATTCTGGGTGATCAAAACGCTTTTCACCTGCAAAGACACCAGCGCATCGCAACGAGCGCCTCCTGGTCGCTGATGCTTAACGCGCATGGGTAACCGGCATGCAATTGCGTTGGCTCTCGGCTATGTCATGCATTGAAACCTCTTCCTGCGCATGACCCTGACTTGCCGCTTTCCGCCCCTGTACTTCCCGCGATGCGCGAGAAGTAGTGAAGTCGTGCATCGTGTCAGACATGGCCAGGCACGTTTTCTCAACCCTCACCTACCGCTATGGCCTTGAACTGCTGCGATACATATCTCCCATAAGCAGCACAGCAGAGGTAGTGGAGGGCGGCCGCGGCGGCAGCGACGGGGTATCGCAAGGCGCAAACACGGGTCCACGGGTTAACGCAGGAGGGTTTGGAGGAGTGATGATCCTGTGCCGCACCTGCTCACCCCCGCTCACCGCCAGCAACGGTGTTGTCGAGCGCGATGGACATGCGCGGTGCTAACCGAGCATGTCAGGGCTCGTCGCTCGAATCTCCCCTGCATGGGGCTGTCTGACTCTGCCTAACCCGACCCTCCGAGACTCTCCGTTGGAGGTTTACTATTCACGCGCACGCCGCACCGGCACCGCTCAACGGCGGCCGGCAATGTCCCTTCAACCAGGGGTCCCCTGCCTTCAACCAGTAAGGTAAAAGCCAACCACCAAAATCAGAAGCGTCAAAGTGGTGCTATGCGCTGCATGTGTGTATGTGAGGCTGCAGGTCGCTGACGCAGATGCATGTAGTGCGCACGGGTGCGCATAGGTGCGGTAGGTGCGGAATGTGCTCGTACGTGCAATGCAGGCATGCCGTACATATCCGCGGCCGCAGCAAGCGAGGGTCGACTGAAACAAGTGCAGCGGCATGCAATCTGAGCAGAAAGATCACGTGCATGCGGTCACTGCTGGGCGTCCGGGGTCGAAATGCATGGGGCGGGAGCATGGCGGTGGCAGGGGCTACAGGGGCACTTGCTGGCCGTGCGTCCTGAAGGGCGGGGGCAGGCAGGCCGAGGGCGAAGAGCGGTGGAGGGCGTGAGGCTGGCTGGCGGGGGGGCCGAGGGCAAGTTAGGTCGCAGCAACGAACGGCGGGGTGCACATGAATCTACCTGTCGGGTGACGTAATTAAGACGTGACGGCCCTCAAGGCATCGGCAGGCTCCGCCCCGATTGACAGGTTCGCTCCCGGTTGCGTGCGGGGATGGGCTTGGCCGCCGCACCAGCGGCCCACGATGCAGCATTGTAACAGCCGCTCTTGTCAACGCCACACCAGCACGTGCCAGCTATACCATATCTTCCTTTTGGTGAGCGGGGTCCTTCCGCCGCTGTTGCTCGCATTGTTGGTTGCCATTACCGATTGCCTTAACCCCTGACGCCCTAGTCGGAGAGTCGGGTGTAACCCTGATCATTCTAGCTCATACAAAAATGCTACACCCGACTGGGCGCTGGGTTTGGCTGCAACGACCGCAAACCACCAGCGCTGCCGCCGGTGCTGCCGCAAACTGACAACTAAATGCATGGATGGAGCTTGTGCCCTGGCGCCATGCGCTGCCGGCACGTACTGGCGGAGGAGTGCCAGATAGAGCCAGAGCTATGCAGGGAGACCCGTCTGTCCGTCGGACCCTGGCCTGCGTTGTTCAATTGCTCCAGCTACAGACGCCGCCGTCCTGTGTCGCTGTGACCCCTGGTTCTGACAGCTGCCCTCACCGGCTGCTGCGGCGGCGGCTCTGCTTGTCTCGCACCGACCGCACGCGTGCATGGCCCCTGCTGGGCATGTGGGCGTGCGGTCTCGCTGGGCCATGGCCAGCAACAAGGCGCAACAAGCCGAGCGGCCGAGGGGCTGGTGGGCACGGCTGGGCCACGCCAGCGGGGCGGGCGGCGGGAACTGCGAGCCACGTGCCTGCTGGCGGTTGCAGACTGCTGGGCGCTGGGCGTGCCGGAACGCTCCGTGGGAGCTGCCGCCTGTCTGCGAGCTTTCCATCCGAGGTTCAGCGTTACGACACCTGGGTCGCCGCCGGTTGCGCTCCAGCCAGTTTCAACTGCAGCTGCGAGCGCAATCTGGAATGGGTACTTTTTTATCTAGGGGTGACAATGGCCCAGACCCAACAACTCACTCGCACTGCACACCCATCCCACACATACATACGCCTGTATGTATATATGAGCATACTCTCGTAGCAGCCTTGATTGGGCGCAACTGACCGCTGCTGCTGACTGACAAAGCTGCCTGCACGGCAGCTTGCGGCGCGTCAGCAATGAGGCCGACGCGACGTCAATGCGGTTTAGGCTCACACGGAACGAGCCGCCTGGCTGTTACTCGCAGCCTGCTGCGAAGCGGCGCAGCTCTGGCGCGCCCCCAGCTCCTCCTGCTGGTCCTGGTGGAACTGTGCACTATCTCACTAGTTAACAGTCAAATCAGCCAGCCCATCGGTGAGTTGCAAACCGTAGCGAACACCACGCGGGTCGGTACACCTCTAGTCACGCTCTCGCCATCGCAATAGCGCTAGCTAGAGATATATCTGACATAATTGCGATCGGCATTCGTCAACGCTGACAATGAGCTCGCATTGACCATCCTAAATGTACGTATGGCTGACTGGCCGAGCACGGTTTTCACATGCCCAAACCAGCGAGGCATCAGTGCGTCCTTATATGCTTCTCACAGCACAAATGATCGCGCTCGCGCTTGGTATGCTTTGCGGCGGTTGGCGCATGCTCACGTGCAACCGCTCATGCGCTCGCGCTCGTAGCGTTGTGAAGCATGCATGCGAAGTTGTACGCTATGACATGTCAGGCCGTTCTGCTCGTGGTCGCTTTGGGCGGGCCGAGCGTGCTGCTGGAAGCGGAGTGCGGACTGTGGCCGAGCAGCAGCGCAGGGCGGTGTGCCCGCCAGTGCCCTGGGGCAACTGGGGCCCGCCGGATGTGTCCCGGCGACCAACGTGGCCAAGCTGCTCCCGCTTGCTTTTGCTGGATGTGAACTGCGTGCGAGGATGCATGCTCAACAACGCCTGCTGCTACCTTCCTGCCACTGCTCCGCCCCATCCACTACTGCTCCGCCGCCCACAGCTTCCTTGGAGAACCAGGCCTTCGATGGCACAGTTGCCCCCACGGAGGGCCGCCTGGTGCTGACACCCACGGGCACGTCCACGCGGCTCTCGGTGTGCAGGTGGGGCGGCCGCTTGCTTGTCGTTGGCGAGGGGGTCCGTTCCTGTCAGGCAGCAGTACATAGCCGGCTCTCGTACGGGGTGGCCGCCACGACGTGCAGCGTGTGGGATGGACGGAGTGTGTGGGGCATGTGTTGGCATGCTGCAGAGTCATGCCAGTCCTGCTTGAGACCTTGCTTGCGAGCCGACTGTGCAACACCTGCATACGTGCCGCCCCCATCGAGCCCCGCCTCGCCGCCTTGCTGTCTCGTCACGCACCTACCCCGCCACAGTGAGGGCTTCACAATGGCTGACGCAATGGTGGCCTGCCGCGAGGTGCGCAACTGCTCAACTGCCGGGGGGGGGGGTCAGCCCGTGTGCGCGCGGCAACCATTGCATCATGCCTGATTGCAACTAGGCATGCATGGGAGTGTAGATTCACCTACTACATACACCTGCCATATGCGCCACCTCGCTCATCATGCATGCGCACTTTCTGCTGCCTGCCATGCGTGCTGCTGTGCGCATGTGTGTGTGGAGAGGGGGGGCACAAGGCCCTGCTGGCATGTATGGACACGCACCAAGCATTGACAGCTACGTATGCCAGCACGCTCGTTTCGTGGACACGTATGCGTGCGTGCTTGTTGCTGCGCCTGCTGCCGTGCATGCCCTCCTCCATGACCGCAGCTTGGGCTGCCGACGAGCAACGTGGAGGTCGTGGAGAGGTGCGCGAGCTTGGGTGCCCAGGTTGGGAGGTGTGGAGTCTGGGCGCCTGGGGTCTGAGGCTGATAACCGACCGCGCTGGTTAGGTGTGTGCGTAATATGGCTTGGGTTGGCATTCTCATGGAGGTAGGTGATGCTTACGGGCGGTTGCTTGGCACTGTACGCGCACGCACGCACCGTGCACATGGTGACTGCCTGCAGTTGCTGCAGTCGCTGGCATTGGGACTGGCAGGCGGTGCCCCGCCCAGGGTCGTCGTCCGGGCTCCTGCCCTCATGCTCGAGCCTCGCCTGCCCTGGCCTGACCTCCTGCTCGAGCATTGCGTGCCCTGCTGCTGTAATTTGCTGCACCATGCGGCGGTGGTGCATGCAGGGCGTGGCGGCTGTACGTCAGTGGCCCCTGGTCCGGTGAGTTGCCAGTCACCAGAACAGCAGCTTGTTGGGCACCACTGCTGCCCTGACACTTGCTGAACTCCGCTCCCACCACTCACCCGCTCGCACCCGTACGCCACCGCCCAGCCACCCGGCGATGCACTGTCGCCCGGCTGGTCGCCCCGGCGCGTTCACCTGCCGTCCGCTGCCAGCCCCTGCCCAAGCCACCCATGCGCTTTCATTTACCACCACCACCTGCTGCCGCCGCATGCTGCCCCCACCTCCGCGCCTTTCCCCTTCCAAGCTAACCGTCTACTGTACACTGCATGCTGCCCAGCCCGGCGCTGAGTTTGCCGCTCGCTGCTGGGTGCCAGTGCCATGCCGTCCAAAATCGCCGGCACATACGCCCCTTCCTGACCACATCTCGCCTGTGCGCAGCGTCCAAGAGCCCCGTCGTGGACCCCTCCTGGCTGGACGACGACATCGCCGTTGGCTACACGCGCTTCAACTGCACAGGAAGCGAGGCCAGCCTCGCCAGTGTGAGCCAGTCACGACGACCTGCCGGAAATAAGCGCGCGGCGCCGTACGTGGCCTCGTTGCTTCACACTGCCTGCATGCCCTGGCTTGTGCCGAGTAACCGGTTCGGACGTTCGCGTTTCCACCTGCGCAGCTCAACTTCACCACACGGGCGGCCCAAGCGGGAGGCCGTGCTGCCCATATCTGGTGCTACCAGTGATGAGTGACAATAATCGGTGTCCTACCTCCTTACTCCCCAACCTGCAGTGCACCTTCTCCACAGACGTGACTGCCTGCTCCAAGGTCGACTCCATCGGAGTGCGGTGCGTGTGTGTTCAAATTCATAGAGCCGAAATAGAGTACCACGTGTGTGTATGTGTCGCTCGGATGGCGCAGTGGCGAGCAGCAAGCAAGCTGTGCCGCCCGCAGCTCTGGTTGCCACCTTGATTAATGCCGCGGGGTCGAGCGATTCATCATCACCACGGCCTCGTGCGGCCGCTTACCTCCTCCTTGCGTAATCACGGCGAACAATTCATTCATGCATGCCGCCCCAATAATACCGCACATGCCGCCCATCCAGTCCCACACATACCGCCCCAATCCTGCCTGATCCTGCACACGCCGCCCCCACACGTGTGGGGTTATGTTCTGCTTTCTTAGCACTTGAACGCACTGGCCCCGCATGCCAGGTGCTTCGATGAGGAGTTCTCGCTACGGCTCATGAACGGCGACAACATCGTCACGAGCACCAGCGACGCCGGCCGGGTGGAGATGTTTGTCAACGGGCGGTGCGACGGGGGTGCATGCAGTGCGCGTCCATGAATTCCTTATGTGCCTCGCTCGCCTGCATGTGACCTACCACGCCTGACGGCTGGCGGGATCGCTGGGTAGCGCTAGCTAGCTTGCGGCTTACGATGTCCTCACCTGCTAGCGGCGCAATGACGTACGAAGCCTGAAGCCAGCAACGCTGCCACCCATTGTGCCGTGCGCCCTCTCCTGCGCCCCACAGCTGGAGCACAATTTCCGATCTGGGCTTCACCCCCCGCGAGGCCCAGGTGGTGTGCCGCCAGCTGGGCAAGGAATTCCTGGGTAAGCTCGGTTCTTGCGCGAATGCAGGGATGGGGTTCAGGGGAGGGGGCCGTCTAAAGACAGTGCCTGCCATGATGTACACGCCGGGCTTGCCTGGACTCTCGCTTGCGGCGACTGGCTGCCTCCATGCATGGCTGCCGTGTGTCGGTCATGGTGTGAGACACCATGCATGCATCCATTCCACTCAAGCTTGACCACCCTTGGCTACACCTACCCGTGCACGACCGTAGACTGGTTTCCGTCGGGTGTGTGTCCTCCGCACATCCTGGGCTACCGCTTCGTGCCAAATCGGGACGCGTACAACTACGACCTGCTGTGCGAATCTATTGGCACCGCCACAATCGAGCAGCTTGGCTACCGCTGCACGCAAGGGCTGGCGTCCGTGGCCGGCTGCGTCGGCTTCAGCGTGTTCACGAACGGCGTGAGGAGCGTGTGCTTCAAAGGCAGGACCGAAGTCTTGGAGGGCTGGCAGGCGTCAATCCCCGTGGACGACTGCAGCGGCGTGTACGTCCGAGGCAAGTGTGCAGCCAGCCATGCACGCATGCGTGGGGCATGGATGGATGGTCGCCAGCACCCTTTATACAACGTTGACGAGCTAGCTAGGTACCTACCTTCTGTACCGATCCTGCTGAAACTACTGAAACCCCGCGAGGTTCGTTGCTGGCTCGCTGCTTGATGACCTGGGCATGCATGGTGCGTTGCCTGCCATGGGGACCGCTCGTTCCGCAGGGCCGCCGCTGGGCCTTGCCGACCAGCCGACATGGGTGCAGCAGCAACAGGTCACAACGGGTACGTGGCTGATGCGTTGCAGCATTGAGGGCTTCATGCATTACTAGATGCTGAGAAATTGATGGTTCGATCTGGAATGGATTGATTTCGCTGTAAATATCAACTCTGATCCTAGGGTCGTCCTAGCTTACTTCACCGAGAGGTTGGTTACACTGTCGCTTAACGGGACGCCCATCCGATCCTATCCCGCCCACGTACAGGCGCCCGCGTCGTGTCTGGCACGAACCACGCTTTTGGTCAAGGCTCGAGCTCCTCGCTCCGGCTTATCAACCGGCTGACGTGCAAGGGCAACGAGACGAGCATTGCGCTGTGCAAGCGGGAGGAGGCCGAGATGCCGGTGCTGACTTCACAAGCCCCGTTGGGCAGTGTGGCGGTCCAGTGCTACCCTCCGGTGCGTCGACGGACCGAGCTTGAATCATATTGTTTGTAATCGCAGGCTGCTGCTGATGATGATGCGGATGCTGCTGACAGAGCATACTGGCCGCTGTGTTTGCCTTATTACCATGCAGGAGTTTGCTCTGCGCCTTGTGGACGGGGACTATGCCTTCTCCGGGCGCCTCGGTGAGCTGCCTGGTTGGGTAGGCGCTCCGTCTCGTCGCTCCACAGATGGCTAGAGCCTTGCTGTACGTAGACTCAGTTCCGCTGCTGACCCCGCGGCCCTCCGAACCCGGTCTCCACACGCGGCGTCCTCCAGAGGCCTGGCGCAACGGGGCCTGGGGGGTGGTATGCGCCAACGGCTTCACACAGGTGAGCACACCGCCACCTCATGCAGCAAGTCTGAAATCCAGGGGTCTACTGGATCCGTACATCCGTATGATTCATGAGCCCGCACCCTAGGCGGCGTGCAAGCAAAGCAGCGGCTCGATATGTACCGTAGGAATCTACTCGACATGTGCGTGAAGCGCCCAACCGGCCCTGATATTTCCGCCTCGGTGCCGCCCTGCGTCATCCCCATGCCACCCCACCCCAGGACAACCTGCTGACCGTGTGCCACCAGCTGGGCTTCCCCACCGATGACTCGCGACGTGAGTCTCGGATCATCACCTTGGTTGCTCGATCGTGCCTGCGGCCTGCACGCACTGCGCACAGCAACACACATACATGCGCGTAACCGGTAGCTGTTGACCCTGACGGATCCTGGATGGGCGCCTTGCCGCATCACAGGCCCCAGCTACTATTCGCTTGCCCTCGGCTCGACACCTGTCGTGGTGTCGTCCCTTCGCTGCTCGGGGGCCCGGCCGTCCATCCTCGCCTGCCCATACTCCGAGGATGCCGCCGGATGCAACCAGGCCGTCCACGTCCGGTGAGCTGCGAGCACGCGGCCATCATGCAGCCGTACCGCGTGTACTGCTGCGTGTACTACACTTTCGACGTGTACTGCTTGTTGAGATAGCCTTGTAGAGCATGGAGGTTGCAGATCAAGCAATTGCGCTGGCATGCATGTGTAACCCACCGGGAACCCACGCGCCCCTGCAGCATTGACCACTGCACAGCACTCACGCCCTTTGCTAACTGCTGTCATTATTTCCTAACACCCTGCACACGGCAGGTGCTATGGCCACGTGCCTGGGACGCCCTCGCCCCAGCCTCGTGGCCTGTGCGACGACCCCTGGCTGTCGGGCATATCACCAGAGCTGGCGCCGAGTGCCTCAGTCTCGACCATGTTGGTCGGGCGCCTGGTGGCGGCAACTGCCGACGACGGCAACCTGACAGAGGCTGCAGAGGTGCGTTGGATGCTTGCCCGGGGCACTACGACCTACCCTGCTTATGTGCTGGATGGGCTGCGGCTGAGAGCACTGCGTGCTTGATTGCACCACCAACTGGCCATGGCTGGCGGCCTGATTGCTCACGTCTGCCAGCATGGCCGGGTCAGGCGTGCCTTTAGTGTGCGTTGCCAGTGTCGCTATCTCTAATGCGGCTGCTGCCCCGCAGGACGTGCTGCTGCTGCGGTACCTGGCGAGCGGCAAGCTGCGCGGCTATGTGGCCCAAAGCAAGCCCTGGCTGAGCAGCTTCGGTGCCGCGGAGAGCAGCGTGGACTTTGGGGATGTGCCCAAGCCCGATGCGCTGCTGCTTGCGGTAAGAGTTGGGTGCATGCATGCGGCTTGGCTCCCATGCGACCGCGCGCTCAGTCTTTGCTGCCTCAACTGTCGGCCCCGCACTGCGTTGCTCATGACACCTTACCACGATGTCGTGTGCACCCACACACACAGGGTCGTGTTTAATGACTATATACATGTCCCTGTTTACACAGGACGTGGACGGCAGCGGCCAGGACGACCTGGTGGCCATGTACAGTGACCGCGTCATGGTGCGACCACGGGGGTCCTGCACAGCCAATGCCTGACTGCCCGCACGCACTGGTGCCTGCTGCCTGGCTGGAAAGTCGCATGGGCGGGCTTGACCGGCAGGCACGTCTGTGGACGGGGTCCCATGCATGCATGCCGTCGTGGTGAGGTGGCGCCTGCCTGCTGCCTGCCGGCGTCATGTCGCCTGGGTTGGTGATGTGTGGCTGTAGTGCGTGGCCCACGGGCCTCACGGGCTGTGACTGTGCGTCATGTCCCTGCTGACCTGGCTGCTCGCTTGCTCTTGCCGCAGGTTGCCAAGTCCAGCGGGCAGGGCTCCTTCACAGCGCTGTCGACGTGGCTGACGGACAACGATGCGCGGCTGGACCCCAGCAACACCACCAGCCGCACCACCACCTTTGTGGACGTCACGGGAGATGGCGCCGCCGACATGGTGCGGTATAGCTCTCGCATGAAAACATCTAATCACACTGCTCCTTGTACATTTTGCCTGGACGATGCGCTGTGCGTGCGTTGAGGGTATGCTGGCCCGCACCAACCAGGTGCTTGCGCTTGCGCTTGCGCTTGCTCGTGAGCGTAAACTTGTAGGCCTTCGTGTGCTTCCCCAATGCAGGTCTTCTTTGAGCGCGACACCCTGCGCCTAGCTTACTTCCCCTCGGATGGCTCATCGTTTGTGGTGGACGAGGGCGTCGACGGCACCACCTGGGCCGAGCTGTCGTCGGTGGGGGCCAGGTGCGTGCGTTGAAGTGGCGGGCTGGCAAGGGGCGTCACCGGTTGCGATCGCTAGCACCTCACTCTTTGCACCCTCCACACCGCCAGGTGCTCCTCTCTGGGTGAAGACTGCGTGTTGCTGACTTCAGACGTCAACCAAGACGGCGTCATCGATGCCCTCCTGGTGTGATGCGGCAGCGCCATTCATCAAGGGCGAGGGCCCAAGCAAGCTCACTGCGTTTCATGTCGGAGCGTTCGACGTGCCTTACTTTGCTTCCCTCCCGCCCTCCGGTCACTGTCAGATCTACATTGACCGCCTTACCGCCACACAAGAGACCTACCAGACGTACGTGGCTCTCGGACCCCCGGCGCCCCTGACCTGGTACCTGGCCGCCCCAGCCTCCTTCCCACGAGGGGCCTGCACGTCCTCAATTGAGGTGCTGGCCGGCCGCTTCTCCTCCTTTGGGGCGGTCGACGGCGCCAGGCCTGCTGTCCAGCTGGCGTGCGTGAGCTCTAGCGACCAGCGCATCTACGTGGCCAGTCTGGGCGTGTGGGGTGCACTGCCATCGTCCCGTGTGGACTCGATCCTGGTGCGGGACGTCAACCTGGACGGCCTGGATGATCTGCTAGTGCTAGCGGACGCTGGCTCCTACTATTTCCTGTCGACCGGCAGCAGTTTCGAGGGCCCAGTCAGCACGGCTCAGGTCGGAACAACTACCTCAGTCAGCCTGCCTGCAACGGACGTTGCGCGCCTCGGCGAGACTGACGCAAGTGAGCTCCGTCGGCACGAAAGAAGGGAGAACCGCTTGCAGTTCTGATCACCAGAAACCTTGCCTTGACGGCCCTGGCTTTGTCCCGCGCAGCGTCCTCCACGGTCGTGGCCGCCGCCTCTGCCATCGGCGAGGCGCCCCTTGAGCTGCGCTGCGGCCCTCCCGCCAACATTGTGGCTTACGTCAGCAACCGCCGCCTGGACCCCAGGGACGAGTGCCGCATGGCCTCGGGTAACAACGCTGGCGCTGTGTCTCGGGCAGCGGCAGCGACCCACATCATCTTCCGATCCGTGGAGCCCCTGTTGGAGGGACTGAACCTCACCTTTCGAGGTGCCAGCGACCGGTTCCTCCTCGCCAACCTGCGAGGGTGAGACCGCTGGCAGTATGTGCATTCACTGTCCGCTGCATTCACTGGCCTGTCACTGCTTCGATGCTCGAACCAGTTTAACCATACCTATCCATGCGGTCCCATGGTGCTCTCAGCCGTGTCACCGAGGCACGCCCATCCGCCCAAGTCCTGGTCTCAATCAACGCCGACAACAGCGACATGGCGATGATCGCCACCAGCACAGTGTCCAGCACCATGTTTGCTGAGGCCGTGGCTGGCTTTGTAGGCACCTACCAGCTAGACGGAGTGGAGCTCAACTGGCCCTCGCTCAAGCCCGATCAGGCACGTCTCTCCAGACAATATTAGAACCAGAATTGGATACGACGCGTGCAGAGCCCACGTCGTCGTTCAGTAAAGGCGGGCGGGCGGTGTCTGGGAACGAACGAGTCCCCACACTGCAAGCGGTGCTGGCAAATGTTGACACGTGTTTGCTTCATGTGCCTTCCTCCCCTTAGGTCACCGCTTACCTGCAGCTGGTCCGCATCCTCAATGATGCGTTGTCCTCATCAAACAAGACCCTTGCCCTGGCCATCGCCCCCACCGACACATTCCTCGAGCTACCTTGGCCGCTGGTCGAGCCGCACGTTGCGCTCTACAACCTGCAGGTACGCATGGGGATGGTATGTTGCGTAAGAAACCGTACAAACCACAGAACTCCACCCCAACTTACCCCATACCCACACCACACCATCTCACAGGCGTTCGACTACTCGGGAGACGAGGTACTGGGCGCGCCTCCCTACGTTGAGTCGCCGCTCTATGACTGCCTTGAGGCCACCGGGCTGTCCATCAACACAGTCGTTGACAGGGTGAGATGTCTAGCAGTCGGGGCGTGAGGGGAGCCATGTAGGCCTGCGGGACAATGCCTTCACACACGCACGTGTCCAGACACACACGATAGCTTGTAACTCTGGCTACATGTCCCCCCACAGCTGCTGGCGGCCGGCATTCCTCCCCGCCGCCTCAACCTGGTGCTCAGCGCCATGGGCCGCAGCTACCTGCTAGACAGCGACGGCTTCGTGGCGGGGCCTGGCACGCCTGGCCCCTGCCTGGGCCGGGAGGGCCTGCTGGACCAGGCCGAACTGCGCACTCTGGTGCAGGCAGGGGCGCGCCGCTTCGACAACCAGGCCTTTGTTGTGACAGCCATGTACGGCACTAGTACATGGGCCCATTTCGACACTCCCGAGACCCTCGGCGCCAAGGCCTGCTTCGCCCGCTCACACTGCCTGGGCGGCCTGGGCCTGGTAAGTCTTGGCAACTATCCACCTACCCTGGCTCTGAACGGCTCACCAAACCGACCCCACGCAACACGCGCAGTGGGACGTCGACTCGGACGACGGATTACTGCTCGGCGCTCTGGTTGACAGTATCTCAGCCGTTGACCCGGCGGTCTGTGAAGTGTTCATGCCCCCACAATGCACCAACGCGGGTAAGGCCTTGTAGGCGCGTGCATGCCATGCGTATGTCCATGAACCACATGATCGGTCGTACTGATCTGCATCTTGCTTGGCACCGCAGTGAACGCCCTGGGCACCGCCGGCCTGGCCGCCCCCGAGCTGGTGGCCTCCCTGGGCGAGCACCAGTTCCAGCTGTACCAGGTCCGCAAGACATGGCAGGACGCAGCCGAGCACTGCCAGGCAGTGGGCGGCCACCTCGCCAGCATCGAGGACAGCGGCGAGGCTGCGGTGGTGTACTCGCTGCTGGCGGGCTGGGCGACCACCGGCAAGCTGGGCGACGAGGACGTGTACCGGGACAGAGACGTAAGTGGGGCTGGGGCTGCGGGCGCAAATGACCCCTACCTTTGTAAAGCTGCGACTCATCGGACTCATCGCCGATCTCTGTCGTCTACTACTGTATGCTCATGTGCCATCGACCCGCGCGGCTCTGCTGCTGTCTGCCACCTCACTGCGGACGCAACAGGTGCTACTCTGGCTGGGCGCTTCGGACACGGGTGCGTGACTCATCAAGACCTCCTTGATAGCTGCGCATGTGCCCATCACAATGAATTAACAGCTGCACTTGCATGTGCCCATCACAATCCATGCGCCGCCCCTGCATGCGGCCTTGTCATACCTTGTCTGCGCCGGATTTCGCCCGCAGCGCAAGAGGGCCGTTTCGTGTGGAGCTCCAGTGGCAGTGACCTGGTCTTCAGCGCCTGGGCGCCCGGGCAGCCGGACGGCCGGTGCGTGCATGCTGCATTGATCCAACTCATCGGTCTAGATCATCCAAATCATCGGTCCCTCACCTCAACACTCGACACCTCGTCTTTGATATTTTCCTCAGGCTTGGCGCTGAGGACTGTGTGGCAGCTGCTGTGGAGCTGGCAGGTGAGCCACGCTGTGGCTGGGCCTTCGTGTGCATGCAGACAGGGGCCTCCACGCGTGTGCAGAGGTCGATGGTGCCAAGCAGCGCATTGATTGCTACAATGATGTCCAGTGACGCTTTCAAGCCACTAACTGCGTGCCGCCGCGGAACCCTTGTGTAGGCAGCAGCGGCGCTGGGCTGCGGGAGGTCGTGTCACTTGCCACCCTCTGGCACGACGTCAATTGCGGCCTGGCCCTTCCCTTCGTCTGCAAGCTGCAGCGCAGCTCAGCTTCCGGCATTCCCACGCCTGTGCGGGTGCCGCTGCTGACCACGGCCCTGCTGGTGTTCCCGATGGAGGGCAGCGGCGGTGGGAGTGAAAACGACTTTCTCCGCATGCCCTTTGCGGAGGGCAGCAAGCTGTGCCGCACGCTTGGTGCCGAGCTGCCCTCGCTGACGGACGTGCACGTCTCGGAGGCACTGCTGGCGGGCAATGCGTCAGAGGCCCTGCCATCGCACTTTTGGCTGGGCCTGCGCAGCTTCGGTGATGGCCAGGTAATCCTGACACCTACAATAGCAAACCGTGTGCTGTTGCTAATTGCATGTGACTGGCTCCATCGGCTCAACCACAGATGTACTGGAGCGACGGCAGCGTGGCGGCGGACGGCGCACTGACGGCGTGGGAGGATACCGACTTTGGCCCGGCCCACTGCGGCCTGATCGTAGGGCAGGGCGGTGCCGATGTGACTCTGCAGGTGGGTTCGAGGGGTCTATTGCACGCAAACCTCTGACCAACCCAGCGTCACCCAAGCATCGTTCAATAACACGCCAGCTGAGAAACCTCACATCATCGTCCCGTGTGACTGCAGGCAGGCTTGTACGGTGTGTGGAGCGGCTCTCCGGTCAGCGAAGCAGTACGTGTTTCGCCGCCACCACCGCCACCACCCTCGCCGCCGGCGCCCCCGAGTCCGAGGCCGCAAAGCCCCTCGCCGCCCCGGCCACCCCGGCCCCCTGTCGACAACGACACCTTTTCTCCTCCGCTAGCGCCGGAAGCTCCCTTCCCACCAAACGATGCCATCGCTCCTTCCCCTCCGCCTCCACCTCTCCCAACACCACCGCCAACGTACAATGCCGTAGTCGGCCAGGGCGTCTACTCGACATCATGCGCGGAGCATGAAGTTCCGGTGGTGTGCCAAGAAAGTGAGTTTGAAAGTCTAGCTAGCTAGTCAATCTTCCACACATACACAGCGCATTGCTTCATAGTTTACTGAGGGCTGCTGGCTGGGCCCACTTCAACCCTTGTCACAGGTCTTCCTGACGTCAATCAGGACCCCGACGTCTTCTGCATAGCCCGCCCGGGGTAGGGTGGATGTGTGCATGTGCCGTGCGTGGGGCTGTGACTGGCTATGCCGGGCAAGGGCTCTGACTTGCTTCATATGCCGCTACGTAGAAGGGTCTGATGCTTATTTGTTGGAATCTGCAGTTGACATGCCTGCCGCTGCGCTGCACAAGCAATCCGCGATCAAGCCCGCCGCCCACCGCGACAACCACACCAACGCCTCTGGGGCCTGGCCATGATCGCGCCCTCTGTTTGATATCCTCCTGCCTCTGCAATTCTCCTGATATGCGCCTTGAGCCGCAAGCCCCAAATCCGCCCTACGCCGCCGCAGGGGCCTGGCCATCATCGTGCCCGGCGAGGTGCTGGGCAGCGGCCCCATCAACGTAACATCGGAGCAGCAGTGCGCTGCCGCGTGCATGGTGCAAGCCAGGTGGGCTGTGTGGTATGCGTAGCCAGCGATCTGCAAGCAAGTCATCTCTGACGCTACAATGTCCATGCATGCCCAGCTAGAGCTCATGCCCCTTCACAGCCCGCCTGGCCTTCCGAGCTGCCTTCCGGTCCACGTCCGCTGCTGCAAGTAGCCGCACCATGCAATGTAATGCACGTCTGCCCATGACATGATGCATTCCCACCTCTGCCCCCGCCCCAGGTGCTCCTTCTACACCTTCGTCCCGCGGTGGGCGGGCTGGAACGAAACCGGGCGTCGCGACACGGCCTGCTTCCTCATGGCCCGGCCCTGGAGGGCGCCCCTTACGGCGCCGCTTGACACGTCCGACGTCTCATCTCCCAGCATCCGCACCTGCTTCCGCAGCGGCGCACTCTTCACGGCCGGCGCTCTTCCTCTGGTGCCCAGCCCTGCCGCTGCACCGCTGCCCGAGCCGCCCACCTACAGCCCCCTCTTTGGTTGGCCAATGCCGTACGGTGGGGCAGCGGGCAATCCCGCCCCCTTCAGCCTGCTCTGCCGGCGCCAGTCAGAGGCGCCGCTGCTCGGCAGTGTGACGCTCATCCGCAACACGTCCTCGGGAGTTTTCCTCGACATCGGCGTGACTTGTGTTGGCAGCTCGCCGGGGCTGGAGCGGCGGCTGCGGGGCGTGAACGACACAGGCGCCGCTGTGAGCCCATCCGTCGCCCAGTGTGGGCCTTTCGGCGTGCGCGGAATCTTTGGCGAGTACGACAGCAGCGGCATATGCTCGGTAAGCTGTGACAGGTGCCTGCTGCAATGCGATGCCCGCCTCCTTTTGCATCTAGCTTCTGCGCTTCAGCGGTTGAGCGTGCGCGAGTTGCTGTTCACCAACATATGTTTCCTCCATGCCGCAACAGCTCGGCGTGATCTGCGGTACCGACAACAGCCGGCCCCTGGCAGGCGGTGCAGCACAACGGTGCCGCGTGCCGAGCCGCTTCATGTACACCTGCCCCCAAGGCCAGCTGGCGATAGGCCTGCTGGGCACGTCGCTGCCCCAGGGCAACGCCAACGACACCACGTCAGCCAACCGCCTGGCAACCGTGCAGCTTGCGTGCGTTGAGGCCCCCGGCCTTGCCGCACCTCCGCCTCCGCCCCCTTCGCCACCCCCCTCGCCCCCGCCTCCCCCAAGCCCGCCCACGCCGCCCCCACGGCCCCCTTCCCCCCGGCCGCCACCGCTGCCGGCCCCACGCAATGCCAGCAACTCCAGCGCGTCGCCGGTCGGTGCCGGACCCACTCCCCAAATGATGAACCCGCCGATCAAGTCCGTATCCCCACCACTTGTCCCCAAGTCGTCTGGTCGACGCCTACAGCAGGTGGCGGCCCCACCGCCGCTGCAGACCCCAGAAGTTCTGGCCACCCCCCCGCGCCCTCCCTCGCCTCCTCCAAGGCCGCCACCCTCGCCTCAGCCGCCCAGCCCGCCGCCACCACCCCACGACGTGCCGGCCGGCGTGCCCGTCTGCCCCGACTGCTCCCCGGTGCTCGGCGACTGGACGCAGGACTCGCCCTTCTACGGCTCCCGGGCCTCGGGCGCCCTGGTCTGCCCGCCCGGCTATGTGCTAAGCGAGCTGTCCGTGCTGCAGCAGAACATCAGCACTGCGACCAATGCTGCTGGAGCCGGCCCAGTCCTGGGTTTTGCCGGAAGCTGTGCGCCCTTGGCTTCTGCTGACCCCGCCGCCGCGACTGTGCTGTTGGAGGCTGGGCGGCCGGCTATGCCGCCTGGTGTTCAGGCCGACAGGGTGGGTGTTTGCATCTTCTCCTCGCTACCATGTACCCACATGCATGCGTGGCATAAGCACCCGATTGAGGAGATTGAGATGAGGAGTCCCCTCCCTTTTGCAGGTTGGCATCGCCAGCTGTGGTGCCTCTGCTTCGTCAACCGGATCCTCCGTTGGGATCTCGGAGCTGGCGGGCATTTTCACGCACTTCACCCTCCGACGCCCGGGCTACGTCGCCAACCTCACGGCGCATTGCGCCAGCTCATCCGAGTCGCTCTCCCCCCCAACCGACCTGCCTCAGCAGCTGCTGCCCTGGTCCTACAGTTGCCCAGAGGGTCACGCCATCCAGGAGCTGGGCTGGACACGCCAGGTGCTGCCCGCTGCCGGCAGCACCCCCGAGCAGCACTTCGTGAGCAGCGTGGTCGTGCGGTGTGCTCGAGTGGCCGGCCTGCCGCCGCCGCTGCCTGTTGGTGAGACCGAGCATGCATGCCGCTGCTGCATTCCAGGAGCTGCTGTATTCTGTCGGTGTTCTTGATGCCATACGTTTCTTGCGTTCTGCAGTTGCCAACAGCTTCACTCCAGACGAGAGCCGTGGGCTGCAGCCGTGGCGTATTCAATGCCCCGAGGACACGTATGCTACGATGCTGTTCGGCAGGTGTGTACCGTAGGGCATGCAATACATCAACAAGCAAACACGTGTTGGGAGGCATGCATGATCTTGCGACCCGCACGCTGCACTGCCACGCTGCTCCGCAGCTATGATCAAGCGCCTGCTGCTACCAACATAACATCAGCGCTGGGAAGTATGGGCATCGTTTGCAGCGGCCCAGCCCCTGTTATCCTTGGTAAGCGAGCGTGATTTGAGGGGCCCTGTTGGAGGTTAGAGCTAGCTAGCGCATGTAACGCGAGGTTCATCTCTCCAATGCGCCTTGCCACCTCGAACCATATTCAGGCATTCCGGGGCTGCCGTCGGTACGCAACGACACTGGAAGCACACCCTTCGCGCTCGCTGCATGCCCCGGCGGCATCTTCATGGTCACGGGGCGGCTGCGGCAGGGTCCCTCGGCGCCCGTGCTGTTGTCAGCGACCACGGTATGCTTCGACACGCCCTCAGCCGCTGGAGCGGGCCCTGCACCGCCGCTGGTGAGCCGCTGGGGTTGATTGGGGATTGGATACACAAAACGGAATTAGATATCAATACATTTTGCATGCGGCTTAGGTAACCCGCACGCGCGCTCTGGCTGGGTTGACTCGTATCAATCGCCTGTGCAGGGAGGCCAGCCCTTCCGCGAGTCGTGCCCCAGCTGGATGGTGGCTGTCGGCATCTCGGGACTGCGGGCGACCAGCGGCCGGCTGCTGCACGGCTTGAAGCTCATCTGTGCGGATGCCCCAGAGAGGGAGCCGCGCATGCCGCTGTCAGGTGGGCTGGTACAGCTAGCAGCTAGCAGCCGAGCCACCGTGCCTCACGTGCCCTGCTTGCTGTCATGCTTGAGCTATGCGGTGTCATCATGCTGAGCCGTTGTGCCTGCTCCTTGCCCCCCGTTCCACGAATCAATTGAACACTTTGATTCCACAGCCCAGCTCCAGACGGCAGTCGGCATCAGCGAGCCCGCGCTGGGCGGCCAGCCGTTCAAGCAGGAGTGCCCCCTGGGCTCCAAGGCGACGGCCTTCCGGGCAATCACGGACAACGACCAGCGCATCCACTCTGTCAGCATCACATGTGACAATGCGCCAGAGCGGCCTGCCGACTCAGGCAACAGCAGTGCGGCCCAGGCGCGCACCAGCCTGCGCTACACAAGCCCCGAGCTGGGCGGCGATGATCTGCGCGAAGATGCATTTGGCGTTGATGTGAGCATACTGCTGTCCCCGCCAGATACCGATGGCTGCATTGTGTTGCTGCCTTTGTTCATCCAAATGTATGTTCCATCAGCCTACCTCGTGTTGCGTGTCTTCTTTGTGCAACCTCGTCTGCGCAGGCCATGTGCTCCTTGGGTGTTGCCGAGGTTCTCGCCGTCAAGGCTCCGACCGTCGACGCAGCAGCTGCGGCCGCCGCTACACCCGGAGCAGGTAGGCCGAGGGTTACACAGCATTCCACAACGCCGTGGATATTCAAGGTCCCTGATGCGGATGTCGATCCTTCCATCCGCAGTGCTCAAGCTGCCCAGCGGCATGGTGGTGCAGCTCTTTGACACCCTAATGAGCCGCAGCCAGGCGCTGGAGTTCTGCGGGTGAGAAGCTGGGGTAGCCGGAGGAGCACGCCAGCGCTCGGAAGCACATTGGCTGTGCTTGGTGGCGCTGGCTGCCCCGTAGAAACGGCCCTGGCCTACTTACCTCATGCAGAACCCGTGGTGCAACACTCCTGTCGTACGAGAGCGACGGTACGTAGGCTCTTGCCAGGCCCCAGCATCGGACCACATGGCATGTGTCGTGCCTGATGCGGCCCAGCGTACTTACAGCTGCGCACCTTCGTTCTCACCACAAAACACCGTACGCGTCCGACGCAGACGAGTGGGACCGCATTTCCGACACGGTGGTGGAATGGGGCGTCACCCGCCCGGCCGCATCAGTTGGAGTCTGGCTTGCTGCCGTTCGCAACATGACTCTGTCCTCCAGCGCCAGCGCTGTCTACACCTTCCCAGATGGCGAACCCATGCCTGCGGTGGTGCCCTGGGCGCCAGGCCAGCCGGCAGCAGGCGGGGCGCAGGACTGCGTCGAGGCACGCATCGAGCTGGGTGAGGGCCCTGCTTGATATAGAAATAGAAATGGTTACGACTCGTGTGCAACACGTGTCGCATTGAGCTTGGTGAGGGCCCTACGTGCAAACCGTTCAGCTCAGTCGGCAATCTGATTTGTCTTTATACAACATGGCCAATTAAAGACCACATCTATCTCCATGTCGTCCACTGACACCGCGTGGCACATACCCTAACCCACCCCACATTCCCCCCCCGAATCCGTCAACCCCGCCCCGCGGCAGTGTACGGCACCACCGTCTGGGTGGACCGCTCGTGCCACGGCGACGTGGCCATGCCTCTGTGCCAGGTCCGGGTGGAGGCGCAGCGGGTGGCGAGCAGCACCCCCGAGGACAGCAGCGCGGTCGTGCAGCTGCGAGGCGACAGCGGCGACGTGCTCAGCATTTACAACCTCCAGGTATGCGGCCCTAGCATGCCTGCGCTGCTGCGTGGCTGGTTGCTGCAGCGCCGCCGCAGGGTCCCCTTGCCGCACACACCGAACACCGCACATACCCGATCCGAGCGTTTGTGGTTTTGGATATTCATTCGGCCCCGCAGCGGAGCTGGGCAGATGGCGCTGCGTTCTGCGCTCGGCGTGGCGGCGCGCTGGCGAGCTTCCGGTCCGATCGAGACGTGGACGCATTCGCATCAGCGGCCTCGGCGTACTTTGTGCGGATGTACGACCCCAAACGCCCTGCGTCGATCGGCGTGTGGACGTCGGTCAACAACCCGCTGCCAGGTGACCCTGTCTAGCTGTACATGCGCGTGTTGGGGCTTGCACGGCCGGGGCAGGGGCCGGTGGGCGCAGGTCTACGCGGACTGCGGGGTGCTCTCTCGCCGTCTTGCGCATGGCACTTGTACAAGCTAGCTCTGTGTTGGCTGTAGATAGCCTGATTCCAGCTACCCAACCCGTGCACACAGCCTCCAGCAGCCGTGCTGCCATGCTGCGGGCCGCCACCATCTACTCCCAGCTGGGCGCCAAGGAGTACACGTACATGCCAGGTGGGGGCACCGACAGGCAGGCAGACATGGCAGGCGTCGAGCGTGGTCTCTAGAGAGCAACTCTGGCAGCTGCTGGCTTGTTCGCAATGCTCACGCTTACAGAATGTCTCCTTTGTGCAGCCCCTGCCACCGTTGACGCGGCATCCCAGAGCTGCTCTTCGCTGGGCGGCCGCCTGGCTACGTTCGCCAACACCAGCCAGCACCAGGCTGCCCTGAGAAGCCTGCTTGGGCCCAGCACTCGGTGGTTTGATGGCCGAGACTCTCCGAGCGCGTTCACATGGATTGGCCTGCGCTCCTCGGGTACGTACCGCCACCCGCAAGTAGTGTCACACCGAGCTAGCTGTACAGCCTCTGCGTCTCGCTGACCACCTGCCTCGCTCGTTCTTTCTCTACGGTTCTGTAGGGATCAACACGTCAGCACCCGTGCCGGTCATGAACATCGCCCTCGGCCGCAGCTGCACCTCCAGCCCCAGTGCAGACCCATCCACGGCCTGCTGGCGTGCTGTTGATGGCCGGCTGGATGCCGGTGATACGTCATTCTGGACCGATTCTGTTACAAACCCCAACATCGCATTCGACCTGGGGGCCAACCACCTCGTGACCGGCTTCACGGCGTACCTGGTGGGTATCATCATAACATCTGTAAATATTCATCGAAGTATGCATGAAGTACATGTATCTGGCTGGGAGACACCGGGCTTTGCAGTGTGCGCACTGTGCGTGCCAGATGCAGCCTTCGTATCTTCTTGCTTGGCATTCTATTGACACATCGATTGGATAAGATGTTAGGGCCGTCTAGCTGGCTGCAACTGCTGCTGCCAGCCTGCCGGTGTGTTCTGCGTCCGTGATGCATGGTGCCCCCTGACTTGACATGTGTGCAACATGGCATGTTTGTTCGCTACTGGTACGCAGGTCTCTGGCTCCAGCTTTACCAGCATGCACCTCTACGTCGCACCCAACGGCAACACGAATTGGGCTCCAGAGATGTGAGGCCTGTCATGTAATTGTTGCAAAACCGGCAGTGTTGGGTTCTCGGCACTGTGCACGCATAGCACCTGCCCACTCACCCGAGCTGCAATAACTGCCGACCGTATCCATGCAGGCGTGTTTGGTCGCAAGAAAGCACTTACCCGGACGGCAGCGTGGTGAATGTCACCCTGCCCACCGCTGCCTTGGGACGGTGAGCATCCTTACATCTGTCATTAGGCCGACTCATGTTGGGTTGGGGTTGTCGTCTTTCAGCCGCCACACTGCTGCATGCGTGTCGCCCTGGTACATAAGTATCACCAGCCAGCAGCTGAGCGAAGGCTGGATGCTGCTCTGCTCCCATGCAGGTACCTGCTCCTGGCGTCCACTGATGCACCTGCAAGCCTGGAGGTAGCTGCGTTGCTGGCTCAGCTGCCATGCCGCGTCGCTTGCTTGTTTAACAGCCATCATCACAATCTTGCACGCGTGGCCGCCCATGTGTGTTGCCCGTTGCAATGCAGCTTCGCGAGCTGCAAGTCTTTGGCCTGCCCAACGTGGCACTGCGCAAGGCGGCCTACGGCTCCAGTCAGTACAAGGATGACGTCGACACGGACCCGTCGCCGGCAAAGGTACATACGTGGCAGCGGCAAGCTGCGGTGGCTGGCCACAGGGAAATGGATGACAGCTGTCACCACATTTTCAGTGCTTGCGGTGTGCGTGGTGCGCAGGCGGTGGATGATGACGTGAGCCGCCTCTCCTTTTTCCATTCACTGCGAGCCGGCGATGGAGGTGACGCCAATGTGAGCTTTGCAAGGCTGCACGGCTGCAGGAGAGATGCCCTGGCTTGCTGGACGAGTGCCCGGCAGGATGAACCTCTGCTAAATAAACCCATTCCGCATGCACCCCCCCCACACACACACACAACCTCGTCTTCAACAGCCATGGCTATCTGTGGACCTGGGGTCCAGCCACGTCGTTTCCGTTGTGCTCATCCGCCAGCGCACCGATTGCTGTGGTGCGTCCCCCATTGCAACTATGTAATGCAACCCCACCAAGCATGCATGCGAGAGATTCGTACGTGCATACGTGCACACGCCTGACACGCACTGACACGTACGGCCTCCTATGCACGGGGCCTCTGTCACCCCTTCAGCCGAGCGAACCCAGGGAGCTGAACTGCGCATTGGCGACTGGCGTGTTGCGGACGTCGTCGAAGCGAAAACCACCATTCCCTTGGTGCGGTAACAGACCATCACTCGACTGTTTCGATTCGCAGTCTTGCTGCAAGGCAACGACCCTCACCACGCTACCATCTGCCTTCTGATTGGCTTGCAGAATCCACTGGTCTGGAAGCAGGACCAGACATACGGTACCAACGCGGTGATTGCTTTGTCACTGTACCCACAAAGAGTTGGGCGCTGGGTGACTTGGCAGGTACGTATCTGGATGAGCTTCATGCGTGTGTGCAAGATCGCAGCTGCACGCATAGTGCGCCAACAGTACAGCTAGTACAGCCTGCATGGTTGATACATAACAGTGCCCGTCCTTCTGCAGAACTTTAATTCCGACCCCTGGAACAACTACCTACAAGTACGTTACATCTTGGAGTTGCCCAGTCACAGTGTGAGGTTGCTCAATGAGTTCATCATCACACCCCACGCCGCGCCACACAACGCCGCAGGTCGCGGAGTTCATGGTGTTTGGGCTGCCACTGTCGGTCGTACCGGAGAGCAACCTCGCGCTCAACAAGCCGACATCCAGCAGCAGCGTTTATATGGGTTATGTCTCTTACAACATTTACATGCCGGTCAGTTTTGTTCATATTTTGCTGTTGTCCGTCTGTGGCACGCTGCATCAACTGTATGCTGTTGTTAATTAACTTTCGTGACTCTCGCCAAATCTGTGTCGTTATTGCGTGGGTGATGAGCAGGCCCGAGCCGTCGATGGTGTTGATGGATATACCAGCAGCCTTCCATCGACCTTCTGGTTTTTCCATTCCAACAATGACCTGAACCCCTGGTCAGAACAGAGAGTGCTGCCGCATGCTTGTGTCGTCGCTTGCTCCTGCATCTTAAAATCAACGTGTGTGTGCATGCGTACTCTCACGCACATACAGGTTTAGTGTTGACCTTCAGCTCGTTGCGTTCGTGCGCCTCATCCAAGTATATAACCGCGCGGTAAGAATATATCAATGTGTGTGCATCTGTGCCTGCGTTGGAGCCAGCATGCCATGTAGTCCATCCCCGCAACTTCTGATGACGACCGTTACTGATGCCCACCGTGATTCGTTGAACAGGACTGCTGCGCGTCACGTACTAGGAACGCAGAAGTCCGATTAGGTGCGACGCAAGCACCACATGTGCCGTTGAGTATAGTTTTCAAGTCACGCAGTAATAAACGAATAAGGCGGTTGTGCGCTTTGCAGGCATGGCCCCCGTGACTGCTGCGGGAGAGGCTGGCAACATACAATTCAATCAGCTCGTCTGGAAGCAGGTGGGGTCATGCCATGCGTGGCCGCCGCTGCAATGCACTAGTCATTGGGCAGAACAACGAGCAGAAACGCGAGCTAAACAGTGACATCGTCGCAGTATCACGACCAATAATTGACTAAGCATATGTGTGATGTGCTTGTTGCAGCCGCCAACGGAGGTGTACATAGAAGGCTCTATAATTAGCATCACAGTAACCGGCACGAATGGGCTTGGGCGGTAAGCGTACATCCATGCCGTACATGCATCTGGTGTTTTGGCATAACAGGAGTGTGCACCCGCTTGGTGTGTTTTCTGCCAGGTACCTCACTATGCAGAATTTCGCAGGGAACGAATATCTGCAGATAACTGAATTCAAGGTATGTCCGGCCTTGTCCTTTGAGATGGGCCAGCCTCTATTGCAAGTAAGGAGCGAGGGGCAGGCACTTACTTCAGAGTCTGCCGCCCCCATGGCTCCACTGCAGGTCTTTGGCGTGCCCCTCATCGGTGACCCCGCCACATACTCCTGGATGGACGGCAGCCAGGCCCCAGCCTATGGGCCAACCAGCGCCAGCCTATGGGCTGGGACACGCCCTGCCCTTGGCCAAGGCGATTGCGTGGCCATCCTGTCTGACAACTGCAACACCGGCACCCGGACTTGCAGCAACGTCTGGATCAACCTGCCTTGCGCGTCGCAATCCTACTCCTTCCCTTACATCTGCGAGAGGGGTGAGCCGACGTCGATGGCGTGTCTTCTATGTCCGAGGAAACCAGCACCACGTACGCACGCGCTGCAATCATATCATTGCCGTGCCCGCCATGCCGCTTCCTTACAGACACATCGGCCGCAGCCAGCACAGTGGTCAACGGTCGCCTCTTCCAGGCGTTCACCCAGCAGGAAGCGTGGAGCAGCGCAGAGGCTGACGTGTGCACTTCAAACGGCGCCGACAGCCTGGCAAGCTTTGGCAGCGCCGCAGAGTACAGCAAGGTCATGACAGACCTCATTGCAGCACCGTCCCTGTTGTCGTCGCTGCCATGGGAAGATGTAGCTGACGGCCGTGTGGCCGCCTTGCTTCACATTGGGCTATACAAAATGGGACTGTCGAATTCAAGTAAGAGTGCTCGCTGGTCGGGGAGGGATTCTTTTGCGCAAGGCAGCAGACGAAGCGTGTTCATGTGTTCAGCTTTATTGGGTCGCAATACAGTTCCACGTGTGTGTGCCCACCTCACTCGGTCCTTTGATTGATCCACTTGCAGGTGGCGTATGGGGCTGGTCCAACGGGCGTGTGCTTGCTTTCACAGCATGGAGTTTGGCAAGCAACGCCACGAACAGCACATGCGCGGCCGTTGCGTTGGACTGCGACAGAGACCTAACCAAGTGAGCTAGCATTGTGTTGTGCTGCTGGACGTCAGGCCGGCGGGGTGACCACTTAACGTAAGGTCCTCGCCCATACGTGATGCACCCCCCGCTCCATGCGCCTCTTCGTATCGGTTGCAGCTGCACCCACGGCTGGCAGCCCATCGCATGCAGCTCGGTAGCCAGCTCGCTATGTGTTCTTGAGGTCACAAACAACTGGAGGTACGTCCATGCATGTTCCACATGGATTTGCTTGGACAGATCTACAACACCAGCCACCGCTTCTGCAGCGCTCAGTGACAACTGACCATCTAATTGCGTGGCACCCGCAGTTACCCCGATTCGACTGTCACTCGCTGGGCTCCAGGCAAGCACTGGGATGCATGCACTACATGCACCGATAGCGGCGCGACTGGGCCCGCCTTGTTGGCTCGCGTTGTACATGCACACTGACACGCACGCGACGCGACTTGCCTAATTGGTACGTACACACGCAGGCTCTCCAGCCGTTTACAATCTGCCGGGTCCGGTTGAGACCCAGGACTGCGGCTACCTGGACGTCTCCATAGCGCCGGGATCCCAGACATCAAGGACGCGGGGCATCATCGACGCGTTGTGCCCCTCGCTGTACTACGTGGCCTGTCGCAGCAGCAGCACGACCTACACCGGTATGCATGCCGCCCGTGCGACGCAACCCACTGGGCCCATGTGCATCCATCGGGCATGATCGATGCTGAGCTGAGCATGTGTGGGTGATTTGGTGCAGAGCTGGACCGTTCCGCAATTGCGAGGACTCCACCGCTGGCCATGCGAGCCGTGGACTCCGGACAGACCGAGGTGATGGTGTTCGACGTCCTGTACGACCAGCCGTCCGCAAGCAGCCTCTGCGCTGCCCTGGGTGAGCTGCTGCCGTGGTAGCCGTGGGCACCGCCATTCTGCTCTCTTCCCTGCCGGATGCATACGTCCTACCAGCCACACATACACCTCATGTCACCCGCATGTTCCTCCCCAGGTGCCACCCTCGCTGAAACGGCGTCTGCAGCAGCTGCAGACGCCACTTCTGCGATGCTCAACAACTTGCTTAACGAGCTGCCTGCAAGTGGGCCTATCGCCGAGCAGGCGATAATGGTCTGGCTGGGGCTCAGCGACACTAGCGCCGAGGGCTCATGGAGGTGGCCATCAGGAAATGAGGCCACCATGACCCGGTGGCTACCGGGGCAGCCCTCAAATGAGGGCGCCGACTCACGGAATGCCACTGGTGCGAAGGAGCGGGGATAGCTTGGTCAGCCCGGCCCATTGGGGGATTTGTACGGGCGTGGCACGTGACACGGATGTGTGCTTCCCATGCAACGCAGGGCCGGAGGAGGACTGCGCTCTGCTGTTGCAGGCGCGGGACAGCCTTTCGGCTGGCTGGCAGGATGCGCCATGCCGCGGCACCTGGGCGCGGCCCATGTGCTCGCGCCCGGTGACCGCGCGCCTGGGAGCTGGCGGCATGGCCCCCATGGCGCAGACGGTGGACCAGAGCAACCACTATGCGCTGTA